>QMFG01002960.1:1009-31091 GCA_003314545.1 Ramaria sp. MG151
CCCATTCCAGTGTATAATGTGGATGGGTCCCCCAACGATGCCGGTGCTATAACAGAGATAGTAGATGCAATCCTCCGAGTAGATGGTCATTCAGAGGGAACATCATTTGCGGTCACCTATCTAGGGAGACAAGACCTGCTGCTCGGATACACTTGGTTGGCTGATCATAACCTGGAGATTAAGTGGCAGACTCGGAAGATCACCATGAGCTGATGCCCGGACAAGTGCCATATGTGCTGGACTGAAGTTAAGAAGGAGCAGAAAGAAGCCTGGAGAGCAGAACACAGGATCTGAGCTTGCTGAGCTGGACCAATGCCAGACTTCACCAGCAAAGAGTCCGAAGTCCGAGACTCTGAGTCCAAAGTCTCAGGTCACTGGACCGAGGTCTCGGACTCCAAGTCCGAAGTTTCGGACCTCATCCCCAAGTCAGGACCAGATGATCAGCTCTCACAAGGTGACCGACTGCTCTGTGTTCCACTCAACCTGGCCCTTCATGAGATCCGAGCTACCCAAACTATGTCTCAGAGGCTAGCCAAAGCTCATCACAAGCATCATCAGGCCTCATCCAAAATCCCTGAGTACCTCTGAGACTTCAAAGACGTCTTTTCCAAGGACTCCTTTGACACCCTGCCAGGTCAACGGATCTGGGACCATGCCATTGAGTTAGAGCCGGGTGCAAAGCCCTCTATTTGCAAGGTGTACCCCCTATCTCCAAATGAGCAGATGCAGTTGGATGAATTCTTGCAGGAGAGCCTTGGCTTGGGCAAGATCTGACCATCAAAATCCCCGATGGCCTCGCCGGTCTTCTTTATCAAAAAGAAAGATGGAGCACTCAGGCTCGTACAGGACTACCAAGCCCTAAATGCTATGACGGTCAAAAACCAATACCCGATTCCTCTCATCCCTGAGCTTATCAACCAACTCCGAGGCGCAAAGTACTTCACCAAACTTGATGTTCGGTGGGGGTATAATAATTTTTGGATCCGAGAAGGGGACGAGTGGAAGGCAGCCTCCCGAACCAACCGAGGCCTGTTCAAGCCTTGGGTGATGTTCTTTGGGCTGACCAATAGCCCAGCCACCTTCCAAATGATGATGAATGACATCTTCCGAGACCTCATCATGGAAGGGGTAGTCTGTGTGTACTTGGATGACATTCTCATCTTCTCTAAGACTATCTCTGAGCACAGGATGGTAGTCCAAAGAGTAATGGAGAGACTCCGAGAGCATGGGCTCTGTCTCTGACCCAAGAAGTGCGAGTTTGAATGTATATCCATCGAGTACCTCGGACTTATCATCTCCGAGGGACATGCTGAGATGGATCCAGTTAAGGTCAAAGGAGTTACAGATTGGCTGACTCCAAAGACCCAAAAGGAGGTGCAAGCATTTCTCAGGTTTGCGAACTTCTACCGAAGATTCATCAAGGACTTCTCACACCATGCCCGAGCTCTCTTTGATCTGACAAAGAAAGGAGATACCTGGAAGTTGTAAGGGCAACTCTCCTAGCGCCCATAGGTATCTAGTAGATGTAAGGGCAACCCTCCTAGTGCTCACAGATGCTAGTAGAGGGGAAATCCAAAGAGAAAAATCTAGGGATCCCCACTACTAGTGAAAAGACTATATACGGCTACCTAACACCCAACCAGGGGCACTCCTATGCACTGTCAACCCTGCCCGACTTCTATCCCCATAAGGTGCTTTGACCCTGACGAAGGTTGGATGTCGGGCCCAGTGTTTGGATCAGATATTTGGGTCCCACCCCGAGGTTGGTTGAGGTCTCAGGTGGTCCAAGGTTTCGGACTAGAAGCCTGAGACTTCGAGTTCATGTTTGGAGGCTTCGGGTCAAGGACCCAAGGCTTTGGACCGAGGTTCCCATGCCTCGGACTTGTGCTTCGCATGTATAAAGGCCTTAGAGGTGGAGGATTCAGTGAAAATAGGTTGTCCCCTGACAGAAGTGGGGTGACCCAAGGACACAGCCTTTCACCAACTCAAGGAACTTGTCACCTCGGCTCCAGTCCTGGCATTCCCAGATAACATTCGGATGTACCGAGTGGAGGCTGACTCTTTAGACTTTGCAACAGGAGTGGTCATCTCTCAACAATCCGAGGATGACAAGTGGCACCCCATAGCCTTCCTATCCAAAAACCTTAGCCCGGTGGAGCGGAACTATGAGATTCATGACAAGGAGATGTTGGCCATAATCCGAGCCCTAGAGGAATGGAGGCATCTCTTAGAAGGAGCACAACTCAAATTTGAGATCTGGACAGATCATAAGAATTTAGAGTACTTCTGAACCTCAAAGAAGCTCAACCGAAGAAAAGCTCGATGGTCGTTATACCTATCCTGTTTTGACTTCATATGCTCCACCACAGGCCTGGCTGAACTATGGGAAAAACCAATGCCTTGTCCCGAAGGCCCGACCATGGGTCTGGAGCGAGCGACAACGAGGACCGAACATTGCTCCAACCTGAACCTTTCGCCATTTGGGCCCTTGAAGGACTTGCTGCTGTAGGTGAAAAATGAGACATACTTCAGGATATCCGAAGGATGACCCAAGATGGGGAAAAGGAGGAGTCGGTAACCAAGGCTGTCTTGGAGCTCCGGAAAGGACACTCACACACCGTAAGGGCTTCGGAGTGGTCCAAACAAGATGGCCTACTGCTGTTTTGGGGAAGGCCTATGTACCAAACGACCCCAAACTTTGGCAGCGTATTGTATTCCAACATCATGACACTGTCACGATCATGATTTGTGTCCTACTCCACCTTCCGAACCATCCGAACAACATTCTTCCGAATCAAGTCTTCGGAATCCAAATCGTCAACAATTTCGTCACACATGAACCATTCAACATTCCATCACCCTTGACACCCTGACTCATCCTAATAACATCACAAGGACCCAACCAAGAGCTCAGGTTCTGTTATTAGCCTTTCCTCAGAAAAGAAGCATCTACACTATCCCCATCACTATCCCCATCTATTTCTAGGAACTCAATATCAGGGTCAATTCTATGCTTCTAAAAGCTTATGGTGACAAGACATACAATTCAATATGTTGACGCATTCATATCCGACACTCAGGGTCGTTGTTTAAGGAAGTGAAACAAGAGTTTGTCTACCTGAAATGACATACAATTCGGAAACAGGTTTCAGGATTTATTTCTAGTTCGTTAAATCTTTTTCTTATTCACAATTTTCACCCAACCCTTGTTCTCTATTTCCTATGGTCATTAATTAGCATACATGTACCTTAGCTACTTTCCGATTCCCAATGGACTCCTCCCCATTCGCTCTTGCCTCCAAACCTCCCAGTATATAAGTAGCACATTCGCATGTATGCTCTCCAGTTCAATTATTGCATGTCTACTTGATTGATCTACTTGACTTAACAATTCATTGTGAACAATCTTGAACAACAACTTCACTTCGAAGTAAGTCCTATAAAACTTATCAATTTGGGTTTGAATACACTTTGAAAGAATGTGACACCATTGGCTGTGATCGGCATGAACTAAATAGTATTCTGACAGACACCCGAGTAGCTGGGCACACAGGGAGGTGGAAGACATTAGAACTTGTGTCTTGGAACTACTGGTGGCCCCAGATGTCCAGGTACATTGGACAGTATGTGAAGACCTGTAACCTATGCCTTTGCACTAAGCCACAAAGGACTGCACCAATGGGCGAACTCCAGCCACTACCAATCCCCGAGCACTGATGGGACACCATTAGTGTCGACTTCATTGTTGAACTCCCAGAGGCCCGAGGGTTTGATGGTGTCATGAATGTAGTAGACTTGGTGAGCAAACGAGCCCACTTCCTTCCAACCAACACCACAGTCACAGCATTAGGAGCCACCTGACTCTACCTCATGCATGTCTGGAAGCTACACGGATTGCCGAGACAGATCATCTCCGACCAAGGCCCACAGTTTGTCTCAGAGTTCACGTGAGAACTTTACCAACTACTTGGTATCAAGCTCGCGGCCACCACAGCATATCACCCACAGGCTGATGGGCAGACCGAACGTGTTAATCAGGAATTAGAGCAGTATCTTCAGATCTTTGTTGATGAATGCCAAGATGATTGGGATGAACTCCTTCCTCTTGCAGAGTTCCAATATAACAACCACGTACACTCTGCAACCCAAGAGACACCCTTCATGTTAGACACAGGTCGACATCCTCGGATGGGATTTGAACCAAGGCAGCCCAAATCCCACATGGAGACGGTGAACGAGTTCAAAGACCAAATGGAGAAATCATTAGAGGAAGCCAAGTCAGCGCTAGCCAAAGCAAAGGTGACATGGCTCGGTACTACAACCAACGCTGAACTCCAGCTCCAGAATACAAGGTAGGTGACCAAGTATTTCTGGATGCTTCAGACGTCCGGACAACCCAACCATCCCCGAAACTTGCGCACTGCTACCTCGGGCCATATGTCGTCCAACAGAAAGTTGGACGCAACACATATCGCCTTCAATTACCACGGTCAATGGCTCGATTATATTAAGAGATGAGGGGATTAATTATTGGATGTAATAATAAAATATTATTATTATTATTGTGGTGTTTGTGACATGTAGTCGCATCGCGATGTTGACGTGTTTGGAGTTCACATGTTGGTCACGTGACGTGTTTGAAACGCGTGGCGGTGACGTGTCAGTGGATCGTTCGATGTTGCGTTGAAAGGGCAATTGTTGAAAATGGGTTGCTTGTTGTTGCGCGTCAAATAGAATAGTAATAGACTCGTTGGACTTGAAAGCCCGATGATAAGATAGAAGTGGAATGAGGAAAGGATTCAGATAATAAACTCGTTGCTCGTCTGTTTAAACTTGTAGAAACAGCTTGGATTACTAGCTACTATGACTGTCCTTATATACATAGAAATAATAGGAGTAAATCTTAGTTTGAACATGGGAAAATAATGTCCGTGTCGTTGTCTCGTTCTGAAGTCATGTGGCCCTGCATCCCCCTTTCTGCTATCCATGTTCCCGACGAGTGGAGCCAGTGTTATGGACCATTCTAGAACTGTGAAGTCGCAATGAGCCGATAGTGGGATCTCGGAATGTCGTGATGATTGTTTTGGGTACGTGTTTCGTTCTTTGTCTCGTTTGTGTTCTTACTCTGCTCTCAGTGTCTCGCAGTTTGTCTTGTGTGTGGCTTGGGTTTCTGGTGTCTCGATGCCTCTCAACTCGTGTGATCTCGGTGTCTCATTGCTCTATCTTGTGTATAGCTCGATTGTCTCGTCTGTGGTTCTCGGTACGTGATTCTCGGTGTCTTGAGACCTCCAAACACATTCTATCCAAAGGTCTTCATTCGGAATTCGAATCATCTCATCCAGACACTTTGCATGAACCTGATCCAGTCACTCAATACAGCTCATCAGTCACTCTATTTGGTGTTTAGTGAAACAATCAATAACCAGGTCCAATCATAACCTTTTCTGGAAAAGAAGCACCCTGACTATCCCCATCACTATCCCCATCTTTCACAATGAACTTATTGATTGAGTCATCCCCACTCCATCAAAGCTTGCAATGACATTCTATATCATTAGGCTCCATGATATGAATATTATAGACCCTCAGGATCACTCCCCGAAGGATTCAAGGACGGATAACTCTACCCCAAGAGCCATGCAATTCAGAAACATGTTTCAAGAGTTATTGTTAGTTCGTTAATCTTTTTTCTATTCACAATTTTCCTACCACCCTTGTTCTTTGTTTTCAATGGCCTTTAATTAGTATACATGTACCTTAGCTACTTTCCAATCCTCACGGACTCTTTTCCATTTGCTCACTCTTCCAAACAGTTCAGTATAAAAGCTAGCACATTCACATGTATATTCCTTAGTTCAATTATTGTATGTCAACTTGATTGTTCTACCCAAACTCATTGTAAAATCACCTTAAACAACAACTTCATATTTGAGTGAGTACTCCAATTCTACTTATATTGATTTAAACACACTTCGAAAGAATGTGAGATCATTGGCTGTGATTGACATGAACCGCAAAGTTCATTCAATCTATGAGATAGAATCCTTTCGGAACCTCTATCTCTTCGGAACCATGCATTTTATTCGCAAACATTCTGAAAGCCATTTGCTTTTACTGTAGGATTTCTATTCACTTTCAAATACCATTCTATTATCATTAGGAACATTTCCGAACAGAATTACTAACACAATATTCACCCACAACCTTTATCACTGATATTTGAATTCTGACAGACGAGCTGAATGCCATTTTCCAATCACACTGACATATTCTAATCCTGCTCATCTCCATCGCAAGCTCTCTAATCCCAATCATCATGAACTTATGCCATTGGAGAGCCAGTATATGTCGACAACTCCCAAGAACCATTCATATTTCTTGGAGATAAAAGGGTATACTATCATGCAGGGCAAGAGGAATATGTGGCAGAATTCAAGGGACCATACCCAGAATACCCTCCCCTATCTATTCACCTCACTCTTCATCATAGAATCCAGAAGGATCACATTTTCCACCCCACTCATCAGCCATTCATGGATAGGTTCATGAACAGCCTTCAGAGCCTGTGTTGTCTCTGATTTGTCAATCCTTCCTGGGTGACACAGTGACTTATTTCATATCCAATTCACTTAGGAGACATTGGACAAGTTGAGGAATATTATTGGTGGACATTTCTTTTGTTCTTTTATCTGACACATTATCTTTTTCACCTGACCTTTGCTTTGTTCTATGTTTGATAACTTTTTCTTGTCATTACTAACTGACATTCTATTCTTGTACTAATATTCCCACTCCACACTTCTTTTCCCTATCTTGACACATTCTTGCTTATCTGCTTTGTCAGATACTCCTTTCTTGATTTCTTTCTTGTACTTTTTGTTCTCATGCTTTGTTATGCACTACCCCTATTCTTACCAAGCACTTCTATCGCATCATTTTGCATTGTCCTGCATCATTGCTGTAGACATGTATATAAAGGCCTCTGCCTCTCTCTGTAAAATAATAAGTCAAGTTTCACAAGTCAAGTCTTACACTCAAGTCCAGTCCAAGTTAAAGTCAAGCAAACAAGTTCAAGGATAGTCTAGAACGTTCTAGACTACATCACGCATCACGGTCACATTGGTCACGGTCACACATGTCACGTCACAGTCACAGTCACAAGACTCGTCACATTTTATTGACATCACCTACTGCCAGCATAAAGTATTGTAACAGGATACTAAAATCGTAATAGCCACCAGATGACTATTATCAAACACAGTATTCCAATCACAAAGCCCCTTCTTCTTCAAATACAAGGCAGTGAAGAAGTCAAGGAATCATTTGACGTCTTTTTATACAAAGAAGAGAATTAGGTTTGGATACTGACACAGTTATAGTCATCTGACAACCACCACTGTTGCAATATCCCCTCCCTAATCCCATCCTGTTGGAAGGAAGACAGACAACTAATTCCTACTTACAGATTCATGATATAGATAACAGCTGTGTCCCTCAAACAACTGCACTAGACACCGTCTAAGGAAAAGGACTGTTGCGTGCAGGCTTTAGGTATCAAACCTAAGGTGAACACATCAACAAGAAGCTATTGCATGCAATATACTCGAGATTCACTACTGCCCTATGCAGGACATAATCACCAATATTTTCACCAATGCCTTGCTGGTGAAAAATTTTGAACGACTCCATTCACTACTTGGGATTTGTTTGGATTGAAAGGGTGTGTTGTTATTCTTAGAGCAACCTGAAACAAACTCTGTTACTGTAATTAGTCATTAGAGGTCTGTTGTTTGATCTATGGATCCACTGTAGGTACTTAAGCAGATCCCAAGGAATATGACCCCTCAGTGTTTAGAGACACTGAGGTGGTGAGTGCAACTGTTCTTCCTTGTCTTAATGCTTTAACTAACTATCTAAGTAGAAACTTATTTGTACTACAGTTTTCACATTTATCATGTCCCTCCGTCAAATATCACAACATGTAATACAAGATGGGACACTAGAGTATGAAGTAGAGGTAGTATTGGACAGCAGGATCTTCCAAGGACTCACATTGGAAGGGCTATGGAGTTGCCGATGACCTTTGGCTACCTACTGAAGATGTCACAGGGTCAAAGAGATTAATTTCTGAATTTCATAGGCAAAACCCCCAGGCCCTGCAATGCATCTCAGCCGCCCTATATGCCTCTCTCCCCTTTCAGCCTTACAAAAACTAAACCAAATCCCCTCAGTGAGCTCTCTTTGATTAGAGACTGGAAGGGCCTCAACAATATTTATATATTTTTTCTAAGTGAAATGAGCTATCTTTGATCTTAATCTCTGAGGTAGCCTTGATGGTGCTTAGGATTATCTAATCAGAGTCAAATACTGATGTGGGGTTGGTACTGTGGGATCAAAAAGCTTAGTGCCTCATACTTATCTACAAGGGTATGGGAACAAAGATAAGATATAGAGTTGAAACTTATCAGTGAATAGTTAGATAGATTGACTGAAATGCAGATGAATGGATGCAATTTTAGAGTAGTGTGGTGATTGCTGAGCTATTCAACTATCTTAAGACCAAAGACTGGTTAGAGACTTATCACTGCCTTATAGAATTGCATTGAGAATACAAGTGTATTTAACTGTTCAGGTAGCTATGATATGTGTCTAATGAACTATCAAGGAAATGGAGGTGTAGGACAACTCTGGGGATTTTAGGAATGTGATGCAAGTGATGTAGATGAAACTATCCTAGGAGTTAATTTTCTATATACTTGTGGTTTATTCTGATGTTTCCAAGTATCAGAACTACAAAGTGAACATATAACATCGATATATTAGGAGGATTAGGGAGAAAATGAAAAGGAAGTGAGTGGCAGACATGGATATCTGGGATTGGCCCAGTGGGCACATGTTGTTGGCTATGCCCAGCTATGCAAAGGCATGTGTGTCAAATTAGAAAGTGTATATATATGTTATATGTATAATGAATTGGCAGTTGCACGGTTTGTTGTGCTACCTTGATGATCAGAAGTTTGGATAGTTGGTATATGCACATGTAGTGCCTGCATGCATTTGGGAGCTGGGGTGTCAAATCCATGGTTATGTATAGATAAGTGGATTTAAACTGTTGAACTTTAAATGTGATAGCACTGTGCCTCTACCTGTGTGCTTACATGCTGGTGATCCAAACCTGAGGATTATGAAAGTATTGGTTCAAATATTCAATAACATCGACAGATCCCTTTGCTATTTGCCTAATGTGAGGTTTGAAATGTAGGGTTTTCTGGTTCACCGCGACAATGATGGGGGCTGTGGATGAAGTCGGAGCTATAGAGTCGGGGTGAGGGTGAAAAAAGGACGGAGGGAGGGCGGGGGCGGGCAGATACGAGGATAGTACAAGAAGGGGGGAATGGGAAGGTATTGAGGGTAGGGACGGGGGGTACGAGAACGGAAGCAATAAGGCAAAGCGGGGAGCGGCGCTTGATCTGTGATCTGTTGGTCTTGGCAGAACCCTGGGTGGGCGTTCAAATTCCCAGCTTCCATATGCGGCATTCCGTCGGAGATCGGATACCCGCTGTTTTTTTTTTTTTCGCGTTACACTCAGCATGCATTGTATTCGCGCTTATCTTTCCCATTCTGAGCGATTCAGGATTTTTGGTAGATACCCGAGATAGATTGGAACTGGGCCATAATCCGGATGAATGGTTATTTGACCGACAGTCGATGAAAATCGGCTCCAAACTGTGGTCTCCTGGATAGAAGGTGGTACGGCGGTGCACTTTAAGAGATTTTTGGAAGGCGATAAGGCCTGAGACTTGGCTCGATGAAGTTGAAGGCTGATGAATTTCTTGAAGGCTTGAATTTTCGATTACCCGCCAAGCATGAATTTATTCATGGTATGACGCGTTGCATCCGGATTCAGAACGGGGGGTTATGAGCTCTGTATCACCTGTTCTAGCCAAAGTGGAGCGACGCACGGTACTAGCCGATTCTGGGGTATATCATGACGAATAGATGTTCTTGGGGCCAAGTGCGAGTGTACGATGAGCACTATGAGGAGTAAGCGGCACCATAAAAGCGATGCAGGCAACCAATGAAATGTGCTTATTGATGCTCAGTAACTGGTTCTGATCCGAGTCTGGAAAAAGTATCAGAGCCTCCGTTAAGGGGATCTCCGTATCACGCAGGGGTGACGGTGCGATGCCCGGGTTGCGCGTGGGAGTTACAGTGTAACAACCATGACTGTTGATCTTGCAACCATGAAATTTGGGGTTTGAGGAGTTTAGGGGTTTGGAAACATTGGTAATCGGTGATTAAACTTGGCTGAGTCCATGGATTAAGTGGGTGAATGAACGAACAGAAATGAGAACGGGAAAATATAAAAAGTCTGCGAATGACACGAATAGAGGTGGATATTTTCCAAAACGCGAATGGACGGGATCTTGCAGTGTGAGCGTTTCAACCGTTGCCACGACCCATATGTGTGAGATTGTGTACATGTACCTGGGACTTGTGGGTTCAGCTTGTGGTTCACGAGGTCATTAGAAGATGTGATAGATTGTGTAATTTGAAAGTTTGGACCTGTAGGTAGGAGTAGGCAACCGTATTGTACCTGACCACGCTAGTCTCAGCTTCGAAAAACAAGTTCAGATTCTTTGTCGTCTAACCGTACCTGAACAGAGTGTTATTCTGGTACTCACGTCTCAGCTTCGAGAAAGAATCGGCGCTGAGTTCTAATATTTCTTGCACCGCGTCTCTGCTTACCTGCAGTCGTACATCCTCAACGAGACTTGGGGAAGTAAACAAATACGATAGTTTGAAACTCTCAAGTCATCGTGGTATGAATGCGAATCTTAATCCAAATTCCGTCCTCAGCGCGTGCTTTTTGAATTTTCCTACCCATTCCGCTTCCGTTCCCACTCAGCCTCCGAGTATTTGATGCTTGAAGCTTATCTAGAGTGCCTACTGGGCGAACCGAACCAAAGATATTTGATTGACCCGACATCAACATACAATCGGATCCGAAAGCGGAATTATATGAGAAAATCTTGGTTTATCCGTCGTTCTTGGAATTTGATTTTGGGTTCAGCCTCTCGTTCTCGTCGCATAATGTAATTCTAGGCTTGCCGACTGGATTGCATGAGTGGATAGGACTGCAAGCTTACAAGCTAGAGGGAGCCCATTCAAATGAATGGTGAAGGTATTAAAGTAGCTTTTGCGTTGGGGAAAAACTTGAGTTGATTTTGAGTTTGAGATTGGGGTCGTCCGTCTATTCAGCAGAATTCCTGGGTTGGTTTAATTGAGTTTAAGGACTATGTTGGAACGGACGGATGGACGACGGGGATACAACAGAGAATGTTCGGATACAATAAGAGCGTGCTTGCAATGATAGAAGATCCATAAATAGATGCTCGAACGTGTGGCTAGAGGAAAGTGAGTGCATTCTCGATATGAGGCAAGATTCGAATTGATCGCCCAAGCCTCTAATCGGGTGAAAGTGAGAGTAGGATGAGGCGTAGAGTCTCGATGTAGATATGGATAAGATAAGGATGCTTATGGAGATAAAGATAAGGTTGCGGATTGAAGTGAGGTGAGAATGTGAGAACTTGAATTTGAAATGGGTGATGAATGAAGAGCGGGTCTGTCAGTGGAAGAGCTTAAGCGAGATAGATTTGATGTATGATGGATGAAGCAAGGAAATGCAGTGTAGCGTGCAGTTTGCGAAGCTACGAAAACATAACGTTTGGAGATGTGATGGGAATATGATACTCAGGTGCGGCTGTGGTAGGAGTAGTCAATGGCGGGACTGATGGGATGAACATAATGCCTGAAGCCCCGAGAATGCGCTAGATTATTAAATTCGCATGGAAGCACCAGTGGATGAGTGTAGAGAATGCCAGTTATGGTGTGAGGGGAATGTAGAGTGTGGTGCGGGGTGGAAGGTAAAGCGGTGACGTGGGGGAAGGAATGGAGATCCCGCTGCTTGATTCTGCTGCGGGGAGTCAATGGATCCAGAGTCTAGAAACCGGATGTGGGTTGCGTGATAGCCGGGAGAATGGAGAGCGCTGGGAGAGGGAGACAGCGATCTCGGTACAAAAGGAGTAGAAGAGAGCGGACCGAGAAACTGATGCTGCCAGCAGCAGGTGTGTGCGGGGGAGGGACAAGGGGACGAGTGAGGATGTGAAGTGTGCCAAGCGTTAGAGTTGTAAACGCTCATGAGTAGACAGACGCTCATGACATAAAGAGTCTCCGCTCTTTGATCTCGTGTTCTCGTACACAAAGGTCCACACGCTTCCAACATTCCTAAGTAGTCTGCAAAGCGAGGCCAGTCCCCCGAGGACTTGACCGTAATAGTTGAAGAGTGCCCCCGGGTGGCGGGCCGAGGGACATATAAAGGCGCTTAGGCTGCCACCACGTCCGGCGACAGAAGCATCTCCAGTTGCACGGAGATCACACGCCATCTGAACCTCATTCTGCTTTGGGCGTGTAGTCATCTACCGACCGGAGACGTGCACCTGCCGAGTACATAGTGCGTTTGCGGCGCCTCTCGGTGTGCTGGTGCGATCCTTTCTCTCTTTCTCTTTCCTCTCATCGTCTCCAACGGCTGTTGACAGTGTGCCTCAGCACATCGATATCAGATACAGCAGTGCGGATATCCAGCCACACTCTCATCAGAGTTGTGCAGCAATTACCAGCCAAGACTCTAAACACGCATCCTTAGAGTATACTTCTACCCTACTTGTTTGTATCACCAGCCTATCGGCCATATGCACAAAGCAAAGCCCGACTTTCAATTCCAATTCCACGTTTATCCAAAGCTCACTCCAACAACGCCATTCGACGAATCTGTGGCGTCGAACAAGCCTGCTCTTGGTACGTTGGCTTGCATTCATGTGCGGGGGCCAAGTCCGCACTGCACTGCCCTCTACTGACGATGCTCCCATTTACCCTACTCTAGCTGATTCGTGTGCGCCAATGGCTACGTCTATGTTTATGGGAACTCTGCACCGTGGCGCCTCTGCGCCTATGATGTCTCCCGGTGCATCCGCGGGAGACCAGCACTACCATACAGTGCCAAACCCAAAGGCGCTTATCCCCGACGACGACGACGACGATTTTGCGTTTAGTCGGTATATAGCTCACGGGCAGGAACAGCAGCAGCAGTTGACGTCAGCGCCGTCGAAGAAGCAACAGCAGCATCAAGGACATCAGCATCACCCCCACCCCCGCCACCCAACCCTCTCCCTTTCCCCGCCCACACTCCAGCTGTCTCCTACCTCGAAAACTTCTCGATCAGCACCATCGGGGAAATCAGGATCACTAGAGGACGCAAACGCCGCCCGATCTCCCTACACCACCCCCTCCGCAACAGCAGTGCCAGCGCCAGGGCACTCGTACCCCACTTTGAACCACGGCCCCACAGGCACCGTCACACCTAGATCACAAACACATACGCAGTCGCAAGCCCAGTTCTCACACCCGTATCAACACCCGCAACTGCATTCGCAACTACCCCAACCCTCTCTTCCAGACGCGCGCTACGCCTCAACACCCACAACACCCCCCCTCTCCTCGACATACTCTGCGTCTTCTTTAGACTCAAGTTTCACTTTGGCATCTTCCTTCGACTCTGGCCTCACATCCGCATCTTCCTTCGATTCGGGAATCACCTCATCCTCCTTCGAGTCGTTCACGGCGGGGATGATTGGGTCATACACCCCGTCCGCAGGCGTGGGCGTGGGGACTGGATTCGAGCCTGGCATCATAGATCCGTCATCATATGAGATACTGGCAGCGGCGGGACCAGGACCAGGAATAGTGGGTCTCGAGCCTGGGATGGGGTCTTTGGTGTATACGGCACCGTTTGACTCTGAATCTGCTTCTACACACCCCGAGCTTTACTATGGGAAAGATTGGCAGCAACAAGGACAGCAACGACAGGAGCAGCAGGAGGAGCAACAGAAACAGGAGCAACAGAAGCAGGAGCAACAGGGTAGACAGGAGCAGATGCTGCAACGACAGCAGCAGCAACAGCAACAGCAACAGCAACAGCAGAACCGAAGGGGTCAAGTTCTCAGTCTTTCACCTCCAGCCGGACGGACGCAGCAGCAGCCGCGCCCCCAACAACATCAATCCCTTCCTTTACAGCTGCACCCACCCCAATCGCAACAACAGCAGTCGCAGCAGCGTCGTCAAATTGCTCCCGCGCCTCGACGTGCCCAAACGCAAGCCCAGGCACAAACGCCCAGTCATCGTCGATCCTCGGGCCAGACTCACCAGAGTAAGACGCCGAGTTCGATCCAGAACCACGCGGAGGCGCAGAAGCACATCCATAATAAGCAAGTGGTGACAGTCGGTCAAACACAGAAGAGCCCAGTATCAGATTCCGTCCAGGATCATGTGGTGACGCAGAACCAGGAACGGATCCAGAATGCGCAGCAAAGTCAGCCTCAGATCCAGATTAGGCAGCGTGGAGAATTAGCGCCGGACGAAGGACTCGTGGGGCAGGTACATCAGAGTTTGAATCGGGGCCAACAGCTGCAGCTGCAGCAGTACGGCCCGCAAGATGGTGGATACCACGAGGATCAATGGCAACAGCGAGACATGCACCAGGTGCAGCAGCAGCAGCAGCAGCAGCTGGATGGAAGGCCGAGTATGCCGATCCAGCAGCAACAGGTACGCACGCTACTCCAGGTTCAGAAGCAAGTGCAAGCGCATACTCAAACTCAGCACTTTCAGGTTGGAAATGATTTGAAAGAGGTGAAGAGACCGGCAGGGGCATGTAAAAGGTGTAAGAAAATGAAGGTAGGTGTCTGGGATTCATTTGCATTTGCCTCATTTTTTTTTCCTTGGTATTGGCGTGTTGTCAAATTTATTTTTTCAAACGTCGTCTTTTTATTTCATCTGTTCTCTTGTAACCCGCAATGCACTTACCGACATTCTTCTACCTCCCAGATGAAATGCGTTTTCCCCACCCCTACCCAAAATCAAGAAAATCCCCAACAGCAATCCTGTCAACGCTGCCTCGCGGGTAAATACCCTTGTGTCGTTGAGGGGCGAAAGCCCCGCACGCCAAGTCGGAGGGAGTGGTTGTTGGCGCAGGTGAATTGATGTTGCTTCTATGTCAAGCACTTTCTTTGTGTTTTTGTTTCACGCGGCCCAGTCACACACCTCTTTTTCCTTGTCTCCCTTTGGTCACCTACCCACTTTACTTTCTCTCACCCCAACCCTCCGACTTCTCTCATCCTCTTTACTGTCATACTTAACCTCTTAACCAGATTCGCCAAAAAGATGCCCAAATTGCGACCCTCCTCAAGACGCACAGGTCCTCCTTGGACACGTATACCCCACTCACGCTTGCGGGAGGAAAGATCGTTGCTGCGCTTTGTAAGTATCTCTTTTCCGACAACTCATGCTTTAATTCTGGCAATCCCACAAAACCCTCTGCTCACATTCGTCTCTTTCTAGGCGCCAATGGCTCCGGCGATGCCCTCACGCCCGCAGACCGCACCGCCTTGCTTGCGGCCGAGAAAGGGAGTACACTCGCTCCTGGGGGATACGGCGCATCGTGGCTCGCTGCAAGTGCACTTAACCTTAGCTCCTTAAATTCCGGCGCTGGCTCTGGGTCCGCTGGAGGCGGGCTGGGGGCGAGGTATAGGTCGAAGGTGAAGGAGCGAAGGTGGGGCGCGAGCGCGGGTGGTGCAAAAGGGGATGACGGAAGGGAAGAGGGAGGAAAGGGAGATGGGGGGAGTGACTCATCGGATGATGAGTGGAGCACTGACGGCAGCGAGGGGAGCGACGCGTGGGACGAGGAGGTGGAGGCTGCGCTCTTGGGGACCGGGGCTATGAACGCAAAGTTTGACGCTGTAGTGTCCGGGAATGGTGCCTACCCTGGCCAAGTGCAGACTGGCGCACAGAACGGAGCGCAGGCCCAATCGGTCGGAGTACAATCTACAGCAGTTGCTGCGCCCCTCCAGCTGCACTCCCTCCCTCCGCGCTCCGCGCCTTTCGGGTTTATCGCCCGACTCTCCCTCGAGGAATCTGAGATTAGCTTTGCGAACGCTGTTGGCAAAACGGGAACGCAGAATAATCACAAACAAAATGGGAGGGGTGTAAAGAGGAGGTTGGGCGACAAGGTGGTGGAGGTGGAAGATATGGAGGTGGAAGAGAGCGGGGAAGGCGCTGTAGAGGGGGATTTGAGCAATGATGCGGATTCTTGGGGGATTGCGAATAGAGCGTATTTCCAGCCTGGTGAGTTTTCGTTGTGCCCTCTCGATTTTTCGCTTCCTCCCTCATCTCAATCGAACCCGTCCCTTTTAACTCGTCCACTGGGAACGTCACATATTGATTATCCCATAGGCCCAACCTCAAACCTCGCCCTTCGGCGTGTCCTTAACGAGCGCGAGACCCCTCCGCCTATTGTCGCCAGTGGCCTTGTGAGCTGGGCCGAAGCAGGGAAGCTCTTTTCGATGTGAGTTCTATCTCTATATCCATCATATTTATCTTATTCGTACGATGCTGACGTTGGGTATTGTCCTTGTTTAGATTCTATGAAAACGTCAGCGTACGTGTCATCGTCATACGTCTCCCTTCTGTCATTGAGCTAATTGAATACGCTGATCCTTAGCCATACGTATCTGTCCTGGACCCGGTATTGCATACTGTGTCGAGCGTGTACGAAAGGTGTCCGTTTTTGTTTACTGTTGGTGGGTCCCGTGCTCTGTGCTTTGTGATTCAAGTCAAATAACAAGCTTTGCGCTTTTTCTTCCACTATCCGTCTAATTCTCCACCTCACCCCCACCCTCCCATGCCTATAGTCCTTGCCATCGCATCCCGTTACCTCCCCTCCCGTCCAGGGCTCCACAAAATCGCAATGCACTTCGCCAAGACAAGTGCGGCAACCGCCTTTGTAGATGGGGTCAAGAGCGTCGAGGCTGCGCAAGCGTACCTTCTCATGAGCGTGTACGGGCTGCCCGCGGTGAGATGGGAAGAAGATCGCTCTTGGTTCTATGGAGGGTTGGCGAGCCGGTGGGTATTGGCTTTCCTATAATTATTTTTCCTTCGCCGTCTCTCCACGTCTTTTCCTTCACTTATCAACTGTATCCGGATTAATTCATGTTTTTGTCTCCTTGTTCGAGTGTGTTGAGCCTTCACTGACCTGTACTCCCCTACAGGATTGCAACCGACCTCGGTCTCGACCGTGCTTCTTCTACCAAGCCCCTCTCGGAGCGCCACGAGCGCGAGCTGTTAAATCGCGTTCGAACTTGGCTGAACTGCTTCAACGTGGACAGGTCGTCCTCGACACAGTGGGGGAAGCCGTCAAGCCTGCAGGAGAATGAGACGATAAGAACCGCAAAGACGTGGTACAAGCGAAGTCGGTTAGTCAGATCTCCTCTTCTTTGTCTTTTTCCCTCAATGATTCTCTACCCCCAGCTACAACCACCCTCATGACGTTCACCTCGTTGCGTACACTGAGCTACTCCGGATCCTCTCAAGGTTCCATGAACATGTGTACTCAGACCCCAAGGTTCCTAATGGGCTCAATAAGGTTAGTAGTTGAAATACTTTTTGACATTATTGTGGCGACGGGCTGGCAGATGCGCCTGCGGCTGTAGTTTGTTTACACTCGTTATGGTTCAGCAGTGACTGACGCCTATCCATCAGAATTGCGACTTCAGAGCGATCACTGAGCGCACTGAAGCGGAGATCGAAGCTTGGCATGACGAAGTCGAATGGAATTATGCGAATGAGTCTGATCCCAATGGTGTGTTTATTATACACTCATGTGTTGAAATGTGATGGTAATATTGTGCCTGTACAGACCCACGCTGCGTTTTCCGTACGAAAGGCGTGCCTGTATTCACGAACTACATGCGTCTCGTTATGTATTCATTTGGGTTCGAGTCCGCGTGGAAGCGTCGTAGGGTTGAGCCTGGAGATATGTTCTTTGCAAAGGTGTGTGCACTATATGTTATGTTTACTGTGTACTTATGCGTACCCTTTTTAGTGCTTGCAATCTGCGACGGCCGTTATAAAGCACCTCATCGAGGTTTATGTGCCGAGTGGATACCTGAAGTATGCCCCCGACTGTTATTTCGTCATGGGCGGGTTTTGTAGCGCGTTCTTGCTCAAGGTGCGTTCAAATGGCGTGTCATAGAACTGCCTGTATAGTTTGTGCTGATGCGGTTTGTATGTTGTTGTAGATGCTGCGCCCTGAGTTCGCTGCGCTCCTGGACGAGGACGAGCGCAGACGGATTGTTGCGCTGGTCACGCGCTTTGTGGAGGTGCTTGCATCTCCCGATGCGTCCATTGATGAGACGCACACGCCGAAGTTGTACGCCAAGTTCTTGCACGGACAGCTCAGGCATATTACGGTTACCACACACCAGAAAGCCGCAGCCGTGGCCGCGGCTTCCAAGGCGTTCGTTCCTGCCACCTCTCCAGCACCGGCGCCAGGGCCAATGACCACGTCCAACTCTCGTCCGGGCTCTTCTCTACCGAGCCTCACCTCCTCCCCTGAAACCCTCGTATCGGACACCTACGTGGCTGACCCAATTCCCGCCGTCTTCTTCGACCTGCCTCCTGCGCCGCCGTTCTCGCACTCCACCCCTGGTTCTCACTCGCACTCCTCCATGTCTAGCGCAGGCTCCTCGGTTCCTACACCGGGCCCGGACCAGGAGCACGACGTTGCGGCGCACGGATGGCTCGATAGCTCGACAGAAGGAGGATCACGTCGCGGATGTGGCTCCGCCTCGGGATCGGGGTCGGGGTCAACAGCAGGAGGATCCGTCGCAGGATCAGTGTCCGGCTCTGGGTGCGAGACCATGGCTCCTGCAGCCGGGGTCGTGGACGACCCGATGGAACTATGCGAGGACGAGTTCTTGGCGACGATGCGAGCGATCTCGAATGATCAGTGGTTGAATAGCGTGTTGATGCCTGGGTTCCGATGGCCTGCTGAGGAGCCAATGCCGCTGGGGCAGGAGGGTGAGCTTATACTTGGTGGGGGGCCGTAGTTTTGCTTCCTGCTTTAGCCTCACGGTTTCCTTTTCGCTGCGCCATCCTTTCCCCAGTGACTTGTTTTTTTTTTTTTGAACCCTTGATGATATCATTTCTTCTGTGTTCTTCTACTCTCCTGGGGCGTGATGTGCTCTGTCTTGGTAATGTCTCTTGTACCGATCTATCCTACGTTTCTTATTCAATCCAGATGCCCAAAATGTAACCCTAGTACTGTTATTAAAGCTTCAGTGGCATATTCATACGTGATCGGAAAAACTAAAGATCGAGAGAAGAAAAAAAAGAAAAGGAGTTTCCTGGCTCTGTGCTTCGAACATTCTTGCAAGAGCAGTCCCAAGTCTTCTGCCAAGAAGATGAATCCTTGGACAGACCAATGAGATACAGGAGATGTAGACACCTCGGCTTTTAAACCGGTATGAGTGATAGGTAATTGATATGGGTGTAATGCATGAGCTTCAGGGTATATGGTGATAAATAGTGGGAAGCTGGGGATTTGATGGTGCTGCAGCAATCATTTGTTCCAAATCCAGTTCTTTTACAAAATATGTATGTTTAGTTTTAGGGAGTCTGATATAGTCTTAGATGTGGTGTGTTCTTCTGCTTTTGTATGACTCTGTGTATGAGGCAATTCATTGAAAGCTATATTTTAAAATACAGTTTCTGTACAACTATAGCCTGTATCATGTCACCATTGCAATCATCCTCCTATGATGACTTAAAGGAGATTTGGGACTGTTGAGATTAATTCCTAATCCCTGTGTATTGCTTGTTGTATGGGTATATGGGTACTTATTACATAAGTGAACATGCCATTAATCCCTGGAGATGTGGGAATCCTCTCTTTGATGGAGCATTCACTATCTGTTCTCCAGTGTCTGTGATCATACTTCAGCACTCTAAGCCTCAGGATTCACCATCAACAGGGACAGCCTCAAAAAGATGTTACCACTCACCCTTTAATGAGTGCTTAGCTCTCAAATGTCAAGAATGTGGCATTTCAGCTTGAAGCCACTAGTATTGGGATTATAAACAATGATATATTGACACTTACAGAAGGGCTTACAGAATCCTATTGTCAGAATCCAATTATCAAAGATAAGAGTGTAGATGAATGAATGTAGGGTTAGTAGTACTGTTCAGAAATGTTTCTAATAGTAATAGAATGATATTTGAAAGTGAATAGAAATCCTACAGTAAAAGCAAATGGCTTTTGGAATGTTTGCGAAAAGGTGCATAGTTCTGAAGAGATAGATCATCTGAAAGGATTCTATCACATGGATCAAATGAACTTCGCAGTCCATGTCGATCACAGCCAATGATCTCACATTCTTTCAAAATGTGTTTAAACTAATATAAATAAAGTTGGAGTACTCACTCAAATGTGAAGTTGCTGTTTGAGGTAGTTCATGGTAAGTTGGCAAGTTGGAGTAGAACAATCAAGTAGATGTACAATAATTGAACTAGGGAATATACATGCAAATGCTCTATGTCAGGGGACAACCGGTTTATTCCCTTTTTCCTCTCTTTTTCCCCTTTTTCCCTTTTCCCCCTTTCCTTTTTCCCTCCTTTTCCCCTATTTCCTTTTATACTAGATCTATCCTATCTCTAGTATTATGTCCTTCGCCTCCCTTTTCCTCTATTTTACCCTAGTGCTAGTTACACCTTTATTTGCTCTTGTTTGACCACCAGTAGCTATATAGTTAGTCGCTTAGGTAAGGGAATCCTCACCCTTTTCTCTTTGGATTTCCCTTACCAGGTATGTGTCTCGCTACTGTAGTTACTCTTTGATTTTATATAACTTTGGATTTCCCTTACCAGCCTAGAGTGAGTCCCTGTGGGTAGCTTGGGGTTTGAGTCCCCTTGCAGGCCTAGGCAGGATGCTGACAGGGTAGTATCCCCTGTAGTATGCCTGCCAGCAGGCATATCCCAGGTAAGGTGAGGTTGCCCTTACACTCTACCTATATACTGAACAGTTCGGAAGGGGGAGCGAATGGGAAAGAGTCCCTGAGGATCGGAAAGTAGCTAAGGTACAGGTATACTAATTAATGGCCATAGGGATAAAAGAACAAGGGAGGTAGGTGTCACGATCATGATTTATCCCCCACCCTATTCATTCCGAACAGTTTCTTTCTGAATGGCCCATTTGGAATTCTGAACGATAGAACTCCCTTCACATATATTCATCCCATCATCCCACCTCATTCAACCATTGCAGATCAATCCATTGATATCATTATGATTCAATCAGTAATCAGGTCCAATCATACATCTTTTCTCAAAAAGAGGTACCTGCACTATCCCCATCTTTTTCAAGGAACTCAATATTAGGGTCAATTCTATATCCCCAAAGCTTATGGTGACAGGCCATATCATCTCATATATTGACTCATTCATCCCTGATGTTCAGGGTCACTATTTGAAGGAGTAGGAAAAGGTTGTCTCTATCTGAAGAGCTATGCGATTCGGAAACATGTTTCAAGATTTATTTCTAGTTCATTAATCTCTTTCTCTATTCACAATTTTCTTACCTCCATAGCCTTTCATTAGTATACATGTACTTTAGCTACATTCTGATCTTCACGGACTCCCTCCCATTTGCTCCTCCTTCTGAATCATTCGGTATATAGCTAGCACATTCGCATGTATATTCCCTAGTTCAATTATTGTACATCTACTTGATTGTTCTACTCCAACTTGCCAACTCGTCGTGAACTACCTTGAACAGCAACTTCACATTTGAAGTGAGTACTCTAACTTTACTTATATTAGGTTAGACACACTTCAAAAGAATGTGAGACCAATGGCTGTGATCGACATGGACTGCGAAGTTCATTCAATCAATGAGATAGAATCCTTTCAGAATATCTATCTCTTCGGAACTATGCACCTTTTCGCAAACATTCCAAAAGCCATTTGCTTTTACTGTAGGATTTCTATTCACTTTCAGATATCATTCTATTACTATTAGGAACATTTCCAAACATTACTACTAACACTACATTCATCTATGACTTCTATCCTTGATAATTGAATTCTGACAGTAGGAAATTTGTGAATGAGACAAAAGATTAATGGACCATTGATAGCTCTTGAAACATGTTTCTGAATCTCATGGCTCTGATAAGTATGTCATCCATGAATACAACAACTCCCTCATCAATGAGCTCCTTGAAGATATTGTTCCTCATTATTTGGAAGGTTGCTGGACTATTTGTGAGGCCAAAGAACATGACTAGAGGCTCATAAATACCACAGTTGGTCCAAAAGGCTGCTTTCCACTCATCACCCTCTTTTATCCTCACATTGTTGTAGCCTCAGCAAACATCAAACTTTGTGAAGTATTTGGCTTTAGCAGCAGTGATTTTGTTCATGATGTCTGGTATAAGAGGTAGAGGATATGCATTCTTAATTGTAATATTGTTGAGCTTTCAATAGTCTTGTACAAATCGGAGGCTGCCATCCTTTTCTTCACAAAGAACACAGGGGATGCCATGGGTGACTTGGAAGGACATATGCAATGACTTTCCAGATTCTCCTCTAGGTAGGCATCCAGCTCCTTTCGCTCATTTGGAGACATCAGATAGACCTTTGTGCTAAAGGGCTGTGCACATGGTGTAAGTTCAATTGCATGATCCCATGGTTTTCGAGGGAGGAGTTGGTCAAACAACTCTTTGTAGAAGACATCCTTAAACTCCTGATAGGGTTTAGAGACAAGATCTTCAAATTGTTTGATTGGAGCTAGTTCTGCAGCCTTCTGAGCAAGCTGCTGTGAGACCAATGAGCTTGCCCCAATTGTCTCACATCCTTCTTTGATAAACAACAGGAATGTTCTATCCCCTTCCTCAAGTTGCATGGGCATGCATGGGTCAGGAGTATTGTCAAGGACCCTAATATTGTCTGGGATGGTTTTGATTGATGGTTTCTTGTCTGTGGGTTTGATACCACATGAACTAGGGCAACATGTCATCTTGACTTCTCCCATACACCAGTCAACTTCTGGGTTATACTCAACAAGCCAGATGTGTCCAAGGATGATCACAAGACATCCCAAACTAGTGACAGAGAATGTAGCTTGCTCTGTGTGACCTCCATAGGTGCATAGGAGGTTGACCTCCTCTTTAATAGCACCAGCTTCATTAGGAGAGCCATCAATATTGTACACGGGTATAGCATGAGGTAGATGACATGTCTGAATCTTTTTAGCTCTGACAAATTCAATGTCAATAAACATTCCTGTTGCTCTGCTGTCAAGGAGTGATCCAATCGCTAAGGGATGCCCTGTGTCAACTGAATGGATTTTCAGAGGAACCTTTGTACACTGACAAGTATTAGCTGCACAGACATAGATCCAGGGTTGAGTTTCTTGCTCAGAGGTTGGAGTAGGAGGTAGGGGTTTGCCTGCCATTTGGGAATGTGACCTCCATGGCAAGGGTTGTTGCAATAAAAGCTTTAAATAAAAAATACTACCATGGTCATGCTGGTTGTCTCATAATCCTTAATCTCTTCAAGGGTAAGGGGTGTATGCATTCTGAGTGTGTGTATGTATCGTTGTAAAGAGTGATAGACAGTTGAGAAGAGGAGTGAATGATGAGCTAGACCATTATGTATCATTTTGGCAGCTATTGGCATGACTTGGTTAGTTTCAGTTTGGTCTGGAGTGGGGGATGGATGGAGCATATCATTTGTGATCCCTACTGTACATGTTTCAAGAACTGAGAACCGATTCATCAAGCAGGGCATGATTTTCACTGCTGATGGGCCTAAAAATCCTTTCCTGTTTTCTCCATTGGGGGTTGACATATTGTCCTTAGGAAAAATACTCTGAGCATCCAAAGCTGCTTTGACTGACTTGGAGATCATGTCTGTAAGGCTGGATTCAGTCTGGTTACCATGAATCTGTTCCTTTTTAGGTTCAGGACAGTTTGGGGATATATGGTATAAGGGAGCGTAGCTCCTGGTACGGTGATTCCACTTTTGTTCTATTTTTAGATTAGTTAGAATTAGTTAGAATCATGTGACTATGACTCGGACACATTCACTTCCCACATCCACATTCCACAGTTCTATTGTTCACTTTTCACATCTATGTTCCACAGTTTTGTTGTCCACTATCATTCCACCCTCTAGAACTACTATAAGTAAGCTTGTATTTTCAGCTGGAAAAAATCACCTTATCACTCACGCTTTGTTATACTTTGAGTTAGATTGTGCATTTAAGATCATCTTGTTCATTCTACTCTCTAAACTCTTGTCTAATCCACATTATGGATTATCTACACTTAGCCAACAACATCACTATTTCCTCTTGGAATGTGACTTGGAAGCTTACAATGACCTCATGTACCACAGTTGTAACATGTGTGATTCTCAATCCATTGCTTACTAGAGTCTATATCCATAGGCTGCACACCATCCTGTGGAGTAGCTATAGTAAAGTTGGTGGCTGTTGGGTACTGTGGATTCAAGTAGGAATGGAGCAAGTAGAGGAGTGAGAAGTCTGTGCCTTTTTGACCTCCATGAGGTGATGGTGGTTGTGATCAATCTGGTGGGCAGCTTCCTTCCAGGCCTTAAGATTGTCAGAATTCAATTATCATGGATAAATGTTATAGATGAATGTAGCGTTAGTAGTAATGCTCGAAAATGTTTTAATGATATTTGAAAGTGAATAGAGATCCTACAGTAAAAGCAAATGGCTTTCCGGAATGTCTACGAAAAGATGCATAGTTCCAAAGAGATAGATATTCTGAAAGGATTCTATCTTGTAGATTGGATGAACCTTCCAGTTCATGTCAATCACAGCCAATGGTTTTACATTCTTTCAAAGTGTATTTAAACCAAAGTAGATAAGTTTTAGAGTACTTACTTCAATGTGAAGTTGCTGTTCAAGATAGTTCATGACAAGTTGGCAAGTTGGAGTAGATCAATCAAGTAGATGTACAATAATTGAACTGGGGAACATACATGCAAATGTGCTACTTATATACTAGATGGTTCGGAAGCAGGAGCGAATGGGGAGGAGTCCGTGGGGATCGGAAAGTAGCTAAGGTACATGTATGCTAATTAACGACCACAGGAAATAGAGAACAAGGGTTGGAGGAGAATTGTGAATAGAAAAAAGATTTAACGAACTAGAAATAAATCCTGAAACTTGTTTCCAAATTACGTGGCTTTTTGGATAGAGGAATCCTTGTGCTATTTCTTTAAACAATGACCCTGAATGTTGGAGATGAATATGTCAACATATGAAATCATATATCCTGTCACCATAAGCGTTTGGAAGCATAGAATTGACCCTGATATTGAGTTCTGCCACGATCACAATCTAAGCCATTACATTGTCCTCCTCCAAACCACAATCCCCAAATGCTTCTGAAAACCTCCTTCAAAAATCTGAAACAATCCTTCCTCTATTCTTCACATACATTCAATCCAGTCACTCAATTCAGTTCATCAATCACCCCACTTGATGTTTATTGAAACAATTACCAATCAGGTCCAATCATGATCTTTTTTTAGAAAGAACCACCCTGACTATCCCCATCACTATCCCCATCTTCCACAATGAACTTATTGATTGAGTCATTCATATTCAATCAATGCTTGCAATGACATCTCATATCATTAGACTCTATGATATGAATGTTCTAGACCCTCAGGATCACCTTCCAAAGGATTTAGGGACGGTTAGCTCTACCCGAAGAGCCATGTGATTCGGAAACATGCTTCAAGAGCTATTGTTGGTCCGTTAATCATTGTCTTCATTTACATTTTTCTACCTCTCCTGTTCATTGTTTTTCATGGTCTTTAATTAGCATACATGTACCTTAGCTGCTTCCTGACCCTCATGGACTTATTCCCATTTGCTCTCCTTTCCAAATGGTTCAGTATATAGCTAGCACATTTGCATATATATTCTCTAGTTCAATTATTGTATGTCAACTTGATTGTTCTACCCAAACTTGCCAACCTTGTCGTAAAATCACCTTGAACAACAATTTCACATTTGAGTGAGCACTCCAATTCTACTTTTATTAATTTAACCCACTTCAAAGAATGTGAGATCATTGGCTGTGATCAACATGGACTGTAAAGTTCATTCAATCTACGAGATAGAATCCTTTCGGAACCTCTATCTCTTCAGAACTATGCATTTTATTCGCAAACATTCTGAAAGCCATTCGATTTTACTGTAGGATTTCTATTCACTTTCAAATACCATTCTATTATCATTAGAAACATTTCCAAACAGAATTAATAGCACCATATTCATCTACAACTTTTATCACTGATATTTGGATTCTGACAAGTTCCTATAAATAGATGGGGATAGTGATGGGGATAGTATAGATGCTTCTTTTGTGAGAAAAGGGTAATGATAGGACCTGATCTATTGGTTGGATCATTGTGATGTTATCAGGGTGAATCATGGTGTTAAGGGTGATGAAATATGAATGGCACATGTGTGATGAAATTATTGATGGTTTGGATTCCAAATAAACAATTCAGAAGGAAGTTGTTTGGAGGGTTCAGAAGGTGAAGTAAGACACAAATCATGATCGTGACAAAGATCGTCTGGGAGCAATGGTTGAGCATGAATCTTATCTAAGATCACTGTTGGAAGGCTATGGGTAAAGGCATCCTCAAGTGCAGGTCCATGGAAGGCTGTCCTACACAAGGATCTCAAACTGAGCAATATACTTGTCTGAAGACATCCCAGGGGACATCTTGAGGTCATGGAGCTTGTTACAGGCTGTATTGGCATGATTTGGGTCTCCAAAGGCTTCCTTGATTCAGCAGGTGAACTCCTCTAGAGTGGATATTGCTGATGTACCATCAATGATCACATCCATCTCATTTTGGGCCCAGGTTTGAGATGAACCAGCTGTCATGAAAGGGAGGGCATACAGGATCTTTGTTTGTTTGGGGAAGGATGTTGGTTGTATGGCAATGGAGAGTCTGATTGCATGAAGAAAACCTTCTGTTTCTGCCCTATCACCACTAAACTTCTCTGGGTCAGCTGCTTTTATGGAGCAAGATGGAGCAGTGGTAGTGATTGTAGTAGGGGCAGGAGTAGGAGTGGTTGGTAAAACAGGTGCAGGGATGACAATGTTTTTGGTAGCAGCTTGAGTAGCTGCAGTATGTCAGAGTCCAAATAATAGCAACAAATGTTGTGGATGAATGTTGTGTTAGTAAAAGTGTTCGGAAGTATTCCTAATGATAACGGAATGGTTTTGGGAAGTGAATATAAATCCTACAGTAAAAGCGAATGGCTTTCGGAATGTCTGCGAATGAAGTGCATAGTTCCAAAGAGACAGAGGTTCTGAAAGGATTCTATCTCGTGGATCAAATGAACCTTGCGGTTCATGTCGATCACAGCCAATAATCTTATATTTCTTGAAGTGGATTCAACTAATAAAAGTAGGATTGGAGTTCTTACTCAAAAAATATAAAGTTGTTGTTGAAGGTGAGTTGGAGATGAGTTGACAAGTGTGAGTAGAAGAATCAAGTTGACATACAATAATTGAACTAGGGAATATACATGCGAATGTGCTAGCTATATACTGAACCATTCGGAAGAAAGAGCGAATGGGAATGAGTCCATGATGGTTAGAAAGTAGCCAAGGTACATGTATACTAATTAAAGACCATAGGAAACAAAGAACAAGGGTGGTAGGAAAATTGTGAATGAAGAAAAAGATTAATGGACCCACAATAACTCTTGAAACATGTTTCCGAATTGCATGGCTCTTCGGGTAGAACTAACCGTCCCTAAATCCTTCGGAGGGTCATCCTGAGGGCCTAGAACATTCATATCATAGAGTATGATGATATGGAATGTCATCGCAAGCTTCCACACAATAGAAATAACTCAATCAATGAGTTCATTGAAAAAGATGGGGATAGTGATGGGGATAGTCAGGGTGCTTCTTGTCACGATCACAATTTGGGCATTACATTCACATTGCCCTTGTCCCAAACAAATCCTTCCGAAGCATCTCGTCCGAAGTGCGAAGCAACATACCCACATTCCCATCAATGCTATTCAACAACTCTTTTATCTATCATTTCGACTCAAACACTCCATCTAGTGAAACAACCCCTGTGAAACAATCATTGGTCAGATCCAATCATATTCTTTTTTTAGAAAAGAAGCACCCTGACTATCCCCATCACTATCCCCATCTTTCACCATGAAATTATGAATTGAGTTGTTCACATTCACTCAAAGCTTGCGATGACTTGTCATATCATCAGGCTTAACGATATGAATGTTCTAGGCCCTCAGGATGACCCTCCGAAGGATTTAGGGACGGTTAGTTCTACCCGAAGAGCCATGCAATTCGGAAACATGTTTCAAGAGTTATTGTGGGTCCATTAATCTTTTACTTCATTCACAATTTTCCTACCACCCTTGTTCTTTGTTTCCTATGGTCTTTAATTAGTATACATGTACCTTGGCCACTTTCTAACCATCACGGACTCATTCCCATTCGCTCTTTCTTCCGAATGGTTCAGTATATAGCTAGCACATTCACATGTACATTGCCTAGTTCAATTATCGTATGTCAACTTGATTTTCTACTCACACTTGCCAAACTCACTCCCAACTCAACTTCATCAACAACTTTATATTTTTTGAGTAAGCACTCTAATTCAACTTTTATTAGTTAAATCCACTTCAAGGAATGTAAGATCATTGGCTGTGATCGACATGAACTGCAAAGTTCATTCAATTCACGAGATAGAATCCTTTCAGAACCTCTGTCTCTTCGGAACCATGCATTTCATTCGCAGACTTGGAAAGTCATTTGCTTTTACTGTAGGATTTCTATTCACTTTCCAAACCAATTCGATTATCATTAGAAATATTTCCGAACACTTTTACTAACACAACATTCATCCACAACATTTATCACTGTTATTTGGATTCTGACACTTCTCTTCCAGAAAAGATTATGATCGGACCTGGTTATTGATTGTTTCACTAAACCCTTCATAGAGTGATTCCTGAACTGGGTTGGGTGACCAGATCAACTGTGTGCGAAGTGTTGAGACAAGGGTGATTCGGGATTCAGAAGATCCTTTCGGAAGGATTGGTTGGGAAGAACAATGATATAGATGAGGTCTCCATATTGTGATCGTGACACAGTAGCAGCCTGAACTATCATGCCTTCTGTGTTACTGGTATGGTTTTGGAGGCCCTGATTCTGTATGAGGAGGTGCTGAATCTGTCATTGTTAGTTGGCAAGTAGTGCTCACAGAAAGGCACCATTATCTCCCAGTGAGTTCCAATAGACTTCAGGAAGTTGATCAGACATAATATGATTTGAAGGAAGTATGTGTGAAGTGTGGGGTTGTCCTATGAGCTTGATCTTCTGTGAGGGAAATGTCAGAATCCAAATAATAGCAACAAATGTTGTGAATGAATGTTATGTTAGTAAAAGTATTCGGAAATATTCCTAATGATAACCGAATGGATTTGGAAAGTGAATGGAAGTCCTACAGTAAAAGCAAATGACTTTCGGAACATCTGTGAATGAAGTGCATAGTTCCAAAGAGACAGAGGTTCCGAAAGGATTCTATCTCGTGAATCGAATGAACTTTACAGTTCATGTCGATCACAGTCAATGATCTTACATTCCTTGAAGTGGATTTAACTAATAAAAGTTGAATTGAAGGGCTTACTCAAAGAATATACAGTTGTTGGTGAAGTTGAGTTGGGAGCAAGTTTGGCAAGTGTGAGTAGAAAATCAAGTTGACATACGATAATTGAACTAGGGAATGTACATGCGAATGTGCTAGCTTATATACTGAACCATTCGGAAGCAAGAGCGAATGGGAATGAGTCCGTGATGGTTAGAAAGTAGCCAAGGTACATGTATACTAATTAAAGGCCATAGGAAACAAAGAACAAGGGTGGTAGGAAAATTGTGAATGAAGAAAAAGATTAACGGACCCCCAATAACTCTTGAAACATGTTTCCAAATCGCATGGCTCTTTGGGTAGAACTAACCATCCCTAAATCCTTCAGAGGGTTATCCTGAGGGTCTAGAACATTCATATCATAGAACATAATGATATG
>QMFG01002961.1:1491-14183 GCA_003314545.1 Ramaria sp. MG151
ATCACTGTCCTGAAGAGTGCCACATACAGTGTTAGAAAGACAAGAAAGACATGAGAGAATATTTCTAGATTTTTCAATGATTGAGCAATATTGTGATAAGAGTCTGACAGTCTCACTCAAATAGGATAAAGGGGAGTATCAGCTCTCCAACGGACCGTTGGAAGAACAATATGTTGGAAGCCGGTAACTCCGCCATGTCAGATCACATGACCAACGTGTTACCAATATTTTCGTTACTTTTATAATACACTTACCAATCCTAGCTAGAAACAGTTAAATCGTAGAAGCAGCTAAAAATCTCAGTCTAAACCGTTAGACTGCGATTCTACCTTATAGAACCGTACCACACTCGCTTTAGGTTATGAGCCCCGCTGCACAAACAATGGATGCCACTACCCCCATTACCGGTTCTTCATTCTTCAATGTTCCCCGGTGTTAAGAAAAAATACTGAAGACAATTCAGTGTTCTCGGTATAAACACTCAATTAGTTCAGAAACAACTATTTGAAGACAACTATAAACTGATAGCCTATAAGGTAAGTCTAAGAAGAGTGAAAGTACTCACTTCAGTGTTCTCAGTATAAACACTGATGATCAGCAGAAAATGCCGCAGTACTTATACTAGAAGGAAATCTAAACTCCACAACTGTAAGTGATAATTATGTAGAGAAACTATCTAAAATGACTTGTTTGGAGTTAGATAGATGTTAAGAATTGAGAGAAAAGAAGGAATGGAAAGTAAGTCATGAAAAATGTAGTAAAGACAAATGCTGACTGTGTGTAATCTTAACACCTAGAACTGGATAATATACATAGGAAAATTGCTAACCGCAGTAAATGCGAGAGGTAGCACCATGGGTCAATACATAGATGGAAGCGAAAAGAAACCTGCTCCCCTTGTGGAAGATAAATTTGGAGTTCCACAAAGTCCAACTGGAGGTGCAGTGACCCCAGATGAGGTCAAGGAGAATCTGAAAGAGATTCAAGAATATCACTATAGAAACTCAATCATCAAACAGCAAATCTTCAGTACCTTAACGGACGAAATGTACTTGCATGTACAAGAATTTGAGAGCGCTTCTGACATATGGAACAAGTTATGCGCAATCCACCGGAATAAGACCAAGCTGACACAAACGGACCTTTGACGGTGAATGCATGAGACATGTTGTCAGGAAGGAGGGGATGTTAAAGAACATTTTGGGGCACTCCAAAAACTAAAACAGTCCCTCGCAGGGATGGGAGTGAAGATAGCCGATGAAGACTACACCGCTATCATCATGGGATCCCTCCCAGAGTCATATCAACCTACTCTGTCTGCAATCAGTGCAAATGCCTGCATGAATGAAAGGGACATAACTGCAAATGACTTAATGAAGGTCATTACAGAGGAATACGAGTATAGACAGCTCACAGGTCAATTCCCAAAAAAGAAAGAAGGAAATTTAGCTCTCTCTGCAAAATCGGAGAATAGGAAGCCCTGTAATTCTGGAAAGGGAGGAAATAGCGCAAATAGTGCCAATGCTGATGTCGAATGTTACAATTGTCATCGCAAGGGACACTACTAGTCAGACTGCTGGAGACCAGGAGGTGGAAAGGAAGGACAAGCACCCCATCGTCGAGGACGAAATAACGGAGGAAGTGAAGCACAGAAGGGGCAATCCACAAGCACTGCAGCTAACCCTCTCCAAGAAAACTTTGCATTTACCTCTACATCAACTGTCACTACACTCGAAAATCAGACAGGGACAATTATAGACTCAGGAGCAACATCACATTTCTGCCCTGACCAATCTAAATTCTGCACCTTCCATGACATCCCTCCACAAGACGTACGGACAGCTGATGGATCAACCATAAGTGCTATAGGAAGAGGAGATGTTAGAATCAACTTACCCCTGGTGAGCGAGACCACAAGCATAATGGTAAAAAATTCCCTTTACACTCCAAAAATGTCTCTCACCCTTATCTCCACAAACCGCATTGCTTCAGCTGTCTTTACAGTCCAATTCCAAGAGAATAATTGCAGGATAATTTCCCCTGCACCACACCGGAAGACTATAGCAGAGATTCCACAAATAAATGGACTATACTCTATCGCTGCTCCGTTCATGCATCAAGCACATGCAGCACAAGAAAAGCTCTCTGTGCATGTGCTACATTGAATCCTCTGACATGTGGCACAACCTGCTGTCATAGACGCAGTAAATAAAGGACTCATAGAAGGTGTGGAACTCAACTTAACTTCCACTCCTGAATTCTGTGATGCCTGCACGAAGGCTAAGGCAGTCCGACAACCATTTCCAGAGGAATCTCAGAATAGAGCCTGGTCATACGCAGAATTGGTACATACTGACTTATGGGGACCTGTGCAAACAACAAGTAACAATGGAAGCCTTTAATACATCAGCTTTACCGATGACTTCAGTCGAGAAACCCAGGTACAATTTCTGCGACACAAGTCCGATGCACTCCAAGTGTTAAAGGACTATGTGGCCCAGATAGCACGACAATATCCAGGAGTCAAATTACGGAAATAGAGATCTGATAGAGGTGGGGAGTATTTGAGCACATAATTTGAAAAATACCTCAAAGACAATGGCATAAAACACCAACTCACCATCCATGACTCACCACAACAGAATGGAGTAGCAGAAAGACTAAACCAAACGTTGGTGGAGCATGCACATGCAATGATACTTGGAAAGAACATGCCGATGTTCCTATGGCTGGAAGCTATCAATTATGCTACATGGCTGAAGAATCACTTACCGTCAGGTGCTATTCTAGGGGAAACCCCATACTCCCTTCTTCACAAAACCAAGCCAAATCTGTCACAAGCACATGAGTTTGGAGGAAAATTGTATGTCCACTCCACTGCTGGAGGAAAGCTTGAGGCCCGAGCAGAAGAGGCAAAATTTGTTGGGATTGATGGAGAAAGCAAAGGGTACCATGTTTACTGGCCGGAAAAGAGACATGTGGGTATCAAGCAAAATGACACATTTGCACTGATAGCCATCACTGTAGAGACAGGTGGAATAGACATGGGGGAGTCAATGCCTGTGAGCACACAACAAGACGTCCAGCCCACCTTACCACAAGTCAAAACACCACCTACTCTGCCAATAACACCTCCAGGATCATTACAATCCCTACTGCAACCACCCGTACCTTGAGTCACACATGTTCGACCACCTGCAGGGTATTACCAAGACCTTAACAATGGAGAGCATGTAGCAGCAGCAGCCACAACTATAGAAGAACATGACTTACCGGAATACAATCTACATTGGGCATTAGCGACTGTAGAATCAGAACCGACACTAAAAGAAGTACTCACCAGTCCAGATGCAGAGGAATGGCACGATGCACTCAATTACGAAATAGGACAACTTGAAAAACTTGGAGCATGGGAGATAGTGAACCCACCACCCCATGCCAATATCATTCCATCCCACTATGTATTGGCAACCAAGCGTGGACCAGATGGAAAAAAACTCAAGCTTTGTGCAAGACTCATAGCCAACGGACAGTTCCAGAAGCATGGACTAGATTACTCAGAGGCATTTGCTCCTACCACCAATATGACAACTATCCATACGGTCCTTTCTATGGCTGCACATCAGAAATGGGAAATCCACCAGGTTGATATCAAAAGTGCATACCTTAATACAGAACTTCATGAAGATATCTACATGCGCACACCACCTGGATACCTCAAACCAAAGGATGAGGGAAAGGTCCTTAAACTGAAACGGAGCCTGTATGGACTCAAACAAGCCAGTTATGAGTGGTCGGAGGAGCTCAAGAAGTTCTTCTAAGAGATAGATTTCACACAATCTCAGGTTGATCAGGCGGTATACTTCAGGAGGAATAATGAAGAACACACCATTATCACAATATCGGTAGATGACATGGTCATTACCTTGAAACATCTGCAACACGTGTCAAATTTCAAAGCACAACTCCAAAAGAGATTTAAGATATCTGACCTGGGGGAGCTAAGTTGGCTATTAGGGATAAAGGTCGAGCGCAACCATCAAGCCCTGTCAATAACATTGTGTCACGATCACAATTTGGACATCCCATTCATATCATCCTCATTCCAAAGCGATCCTTCCGAAGTATTTCGTCTGAAGTCCGAAGCAACATACCCACATTCTCATTAATTTTATCTAACAACCCCTTTTCTCTATCATTTCGACTCAAACACTCCATCTAGTGAAACAATCCCTGCGAAACAATCATTGGTCAGGTCCAATCATATTCTTTTTTTAGAAAAGAACCACCCTGACTATCCCCATCACTATCTCTGTCTTTCACCATAAAATTATGGATTGAGTTATTCATATTCACTCAAAGCTTGCGATGACATGCCATATCATCAGACTTGACGGTATGAATGTTCTAGATTCTCATAATGACTCTCCGAAAGATTGAGACATGGCTATCTCTACCCAAAATGCCATACGATTCGGAAACATGTTTCAGGAGCTGGTAATAGTCTATTATCCCTTTTTCTTCATTCACAATTTTACTTCCATCATTGTTCTTTCTTTTCTATGGCCTTTAATTAGTATACATGTACCTTGGCTACTTCACGATCCTCATGGACTCATTCCCATTTGCTTTCTCTTCCGAACCCTTCGGTATATAGCTAGACACATTCGCATGTATGTTCCCTAGTTCAATTATTGTATGTCAACTTGATTTCTCTGCTCATATTTACCAACTCGTCTTCAACTCACCTTGAACAACAACTTCATATTTGAGTAAGCACTCCAATTTTACTTTTATTAGTTTAACCCACTTCAAAGAATGTGAGATCACTGGCTGTAATAGACATGAACTGCAAAGTTCATTTGATCTACGAGATAGAATCCTTTTGGAACCTTTATCTCTTCGGAACTATGCATTTACTTCGCAAACATTCCGAAAGCCATTCGCTTTTACTGTAGGATTTCTATTCACTTTCGAAAACCATTCTATTATCATTAGGAACATCTCTGAACATATTTACTAACACCATATTCATCTACCTCTTTTATCATTGATATTTGGATTCTGACACATTGTCGCAGAAAGCTTACATTGACACCATCCTGGAACGCTTCCAACCCTGAGATGCAAAGTCGGCACATACACCAATGCATTCAGAAACTACACTATCCAATGATCAGTCCCCATCCACTTCCATAGAACTCGAGAACATGAAGAATGTTCCTTACCAATGAGCAATAGGATTGCTAATGTATGTGGGCATAAGCACACAACCGGACATCGCATTCCCCATAGTAATCCTATCACAGTTCATGAGAAATCCAGGACACACACATTGGGAGGCAGTAAAGGATGTTATACATTACCTTAAAGGTACAGCTGATTTCCAGCTGACTTTAGGAATGAGCAACACTGGATTAGAGGCCTATGTCGATGCAGATTGGGCATTGCAACCCCATTGACATTCAATGTCAGGATATACGGTTTACCTTCATGGGTCCCCAATAGCATGGAGTGCTAGAAAACAGTCCCTCATTGCACTTTCTACTGCAGAAGCTGAGTATATCGCACTCACAGCTATAACTCGTGAAATATTGCATTTGCAGGCACTCTTGGAGGAGCTATATGGACCAGTGTCATCTCCAATCCCCATCTATTGCGATAATCAGGGAGCAATCACACTTGCTTCGAAAATAAGTTCCATGCATGTACCAAACACATTGACATCCAATATCATTTTGTCAGACACCTCATCCAAAATGGAATCCTTGATCTCTCTTACTGCCCTACAGAAGAGAACATAGCGGATGCATTCACCAAAGCCTTACTGCGACCTCGATTCCAAAAGTTCCGAGCGGGACTCCAGATAAGTCCCGCTCGTGGGGGAGTGTTGGAAGCCGGTAACTCCGCCATGTCAGATCACATGACCAACGCGTTACCAATATTTGCGTTACATTTATAATACACTTACCAATCCTAGCTAGAAACAGTTAAATAGACCGTAGAAGCAGCTAGACATCTCAGTCTAAACCGTTAGACTGAGATTCTACCTTATAGAACCGTACCACACTCACTTTACAATAGAGAAGATCCATGATTCTCCATGGCAATGACATAGCTCTGAAGTGGATATCCCACCTTGAAGGCCAGATCGGGATGGACATCGGGCAAAGTTCTGAATTCGAAGTTTGAATATTTGGGACGAACGGAGCCAGGTTTCCGGTCCGTGGGAGTAAATTAGATTCCGGAAAAAGGTCCGCTGGATGCCATGTGGGGGATTTCTGTCACCGCTTTGGTGCCGCGTCCTATCCCAATTCATGGTACCACCACTAGATTAATCGAGGTATATTTATACCGTACCTGCAGCGAGTTGAACATTCTGTTTTTTTTGATCTCACTTTTGTTTCCATACTTGTCAGGGACATCGTCGTGTTGGTAGGTTCAGTCACTGACATTTGTTTTTATCACAGGTCACAACCCACGAACATCTTTGTGAAGACTCTATGCTTCCCGGGTGCTCTTCGTGGTTTGCTTCTATTAAATCCTGGCCCTGTGACTTTCCTTTTCGCACACATATGAAGACTGAAGCAGTACTCAAAGTGGCCACTTATAACGATGCCTCCACTAGACGTGCGGCCACGGATCACTATTTTTGTTCCCACTCCGTGGGATCCTGGACATCCTTTGATACTTCTGTGAGTCCTAATATGTACATGCATTGTGAAGCTTGACCTTAGTGAGTCTGATCACCGGTTCGTCACTTGGAACACCGTGGCATATTTGACACAGTGTTTCAGACTTGTTTGTCACTCTCGTTCTATCTATGATGATCCACCACTTGAGTAGCATCCGATATCTTGACCAGCTCCGAGGAAACAGTCCATTCACTGCCCGTAGAATTTCATTCCTTGGATGCATTACTTATGGGGCCGCTATTGTGGATTAGGGTTTTCCTGTTGCGGGATTTATGCAGGATGTCTCCTTGGCGGAAGATGGCTGTACATCTTCTTCCTCCATCTCGCTTTCAGTGGTTTACATAACCACAATACGGATCCCATCTCCCATCTAGGACTTCCCTGTGTATAGAGAAAGTTGAGGCTATCAAGGGGTGTGGAAGCAGAGTGCAGAACTACTCGCTGAAATGAGTATTGCCCTCTAATTCTTGTGAACTGATGCTACACCTGGTACGTTGGTCGGGATGATCGTTCAGCTTTACTAGAAAATGGAGAGACATGACACTGCCATAGCCTGCAATGTTAGGGATGGAAAGTTGGAGGGAATATGGACGATAGGTGGGATTACAACTTTGGGGTAAATCCTTTCTGACTGTTCCCCGTCTGCTTTTATATACAGATTAAGCCTCAATTTTGCATCAAATATTATCGGTATGCGTCTACAAACGAGAAGGTGACTACCCCAATCTATCTCTCAAAATTCTTCAAACTTGTTCAACTGGCGCTGTCGTCAATATCAGATCGTCGGAATTGAACAGACGCTTCGTTCAAAATCAGAATAAAAAGTGCTTACCGGAATGCTGCAACTCTTCCTCGGCGGATGTACTCTCCACCTCTCCCAAACTCCGTCCTGCCCAAGGAAATTCATCGAGGTCGATCTGGTCGGTGTTAGACGACTGTCGCTCCTGGAGCTCAATGTCATCCGATGACGAGACCCCAGTGTCGAGAGTCTCAGTGACGCTCCGATCTCCAAATTCATCCATGACGGCGTTGTGGATCCGTCGTGCAGCTGCATGGAAACTTTCCATGGCTTGGGGAGACGAACGGGTGCTGCTGTTGGGATGTGCATGCTTCTCTAGGAGATCCAAATGGATGCGGCAGATGATGATAACGGACAGGCTATATGCAGTGTCAGTCAATTGACCCAAATATTTGTGATATAGGCCTCCGACCTGTTTTGTATAGGGAGAAGGACATTAGCGATGCTAGGCTATTGGGAATAAATTAAGCTGAATTTTCATGAAGCGGCTAACAGAGCATTTACTCGTAAGACCTGTGATAACCGTCTCATCAGCAAATCCTACCAAGAAATGACTTGGTAATACCTTGTTCAAGATGGTGGTTGTTAGTGTTACTGAAAGCACAAAACTGACCGAGTGTCAGACACTGCGTTGAACAACAATTGTAAAGCATATACCCATATCGCATAACACCTGGATTATTATTAGCCACTAAAAGCGATAAAAATGGTATGACTTGCTTTGTTCAACCAGAACTCGAGTGAAAGACTTTGACTGGAACTCTCTTAGCTGCCTCAGGTTTCCCAGGGTATTAAAAAGTATCACTGCAACGACTATCGTGTCGAAAATGATTAATAATAGATTGTTAATTAAATCCGCTGGAAATCACATGAGTAGTCTATTTATAGTGAAACAGGAGACGTCTCACCCCTGCAAACAACGTCAATAAACACGTTATCAAAAAAAGTTCATCATCATTCACAATAGAATGTTGTTCAGCACGGTATCAGTTGGCGTGCAACTATCATTGACCGCATCATACTATCATAGAAATTAAAGAAAGACAAGCGAGAACAAGCAGTGACATACCACATAGCACGTGAGAATGCTAATAAAGAGAAAACCAAGTACCAGGCTGACCGTCTTCTTGTAGGGAGAGATGGCATATGCGCGGGCCATTAGCAGCCCTGGAATGGTAAATACATAGGCATTTCATACGGCTATTGGAGAAGTCGTCACCTTGTGTTCCCAAGAGTGGGAAAACGCTGATAATATCAACAAACCGTATCCAGTCGTTACAAGCGCTGTTTTGACATTAGACTCTGTGTCATGCAACACGAAACGCTTACTAGACATCGATATGAGTGCTGTTCATTCTGTGGACTATCTACTCACCGTGAGAGTTGAAAACTGTATCAATGCATATAACTGGGTGAAAATGACCGGGTATCGTGCGAACAGATATAAGGGAGTTCCTAGTTTGATCCTTGTATGCCAGATATGGTTGGATTCATACGGAAACATCAGAAGGATGTCATAGACAAGGAGTGCTATTTGAAGCAGTGAGATGAAAAGCCTCTACGCAAAATTACTCCTCGCCTCACCGAGCGCAGCAGTAGCGACATATTGATTAGCCACACTGTCAAAATTGTATGATTGGGTGACGTTAAAGAGAGCTGGTTACTCACAAATCTGACGCCTGCTGGACAAAGGTTTCAATGCTCTGTTGAGAAGACATCTGCTAGTCGAGTACGAAGTAACGAGTGCGTTGTAATGAGAGGATGGTAGATACGAACGAACGAAACCTGCAAGTCTTATAGCATTCTGGAATGGGCGAACGACAGAGACAGCATCGCTACCACGCTCCTGCCAAATGACCTATGACAACGAGTCCGCAAGGTGAATATCATCAGTGGCACTTCCTTCTTGCCATAGTGAATATGGGCGGTGCAGAACACCGATTGCCAGTGATGATAGAACAATGCGTGGGAGCACCTCGTTCGAGAACAAACACCTCTAGCAATTTGGGAAGGTGCATAAGGGATGAAGGTTTTCCAACATCAATAATGGGACCTCGTCTTGTGATTGCTTGTCGCCTGGAATAACAGCCTCACCTTTAATTGACATAGAGAGACAGTGGTGAGGGGAAAGGGCAAATGGGCGGCAAGTGCTGAGACCTCGGCTCAGCCCCCTTGCAGTGCATCATTTTGGCAATGATGGGCATTAGGATCAAACGTCTCACTGCGTTTAGAAAACCAAAAGGGATGAACGATGACGGCAGCAGTGAGTGTCCAGGGAATCCGAGCGTAGCTATATTGTTGAATTTTTGTTTCATTCGCGGTATCGTAGTTTAAACACCGCTCGTTACTTATCAGGAATTTAAGAGCCGTGACACGTCTCATCTTCGTTCCAGAAGCTGAGCCGTGAGTAACTTTCCATACTCTTAGTTACAGAGGACTAATGTTGTTATATAGTTCTATTTAGGTATAGGGTTAATTGGAATGAATGATTGGTTGGCCATCGCATGTATGGAGGGCTCTCTGATGTTCCCAAACAGAAAAGGAAGAGTGTGCGCCGATAAATCCAGCCCGTGCGTGTCTAGATCAGACCACAAAGCAACTGATTCCGTGGCCAATTCGACCGACTCTCCAAATCCAGCGTGTACTTCTCTCGATCAGACCATAAAACAACGGGCACCGAAGCCAATTCCGCAGATGTCCAGCTTTCGCTCCATCTCGCCTGAACTCACACCTCATATTTGAATTGTTGTCATCATTTCAGCCATGCAATACGCACTTCCTATCAAGCAACAATGCAACAGACATCACACAGCTCGAACAACTTCGAAGAGCGCTCTCCGAGCCCATCTTATCTTAAGCTGTCCTGATCCCAGCTTGGCTGTCCCAATTAGCACGGATTTGAATATTTCCGTGCTATTTCTGTGTTAACCGAACATGACTCGTTCAGCGAGATGTCCTCCCTGTCCATGTCTCCCGACGAGTCGCAACATCTACCATAATTACACCTGTAAGATCCGAACCTGCAAAGCAAGGTCCTCTCAGGCTAATATGGTCGGTAGGCTTAGTCCTAATGTCCATCTTTACCAAAATGATGCACTGCAAGTAAGGCGCGAGCTGAGCCATGGGCTCAGCACTTGCCGCCCATTTGCCCTTCCTCTTACCACTCTGTATCTCTATTCCTATTGGAGGTGAAGATGTTATTCCAAGTGACAAGCAAGCACACAACACGGTCCCATTCTCAAGTCGCAAAACCCTCATCCCTTCATCTATCTTCCCAAGCTGCTAGTGATGTTTGCTCTCTGATGAGGTCTTGCCTCGCATCCTTCCATCATCCCTGGCAATTGATTATCTGTGTCACCCATAGTCACGACTACAAGAAGGAATTGCCGCAGATGATGTTCACCCTGCGAACTTGTTGGCATCAGATCATTTGGCTGCGGCGTGATAGCGAAACTATCTCTGTCCCTCGCCTATTCCAGAATGCTACAATACTCGCACATTCTGTTTATTCGTATTTATCATACTCTCATTCCAACAAACCGTATCGACCAAGCAGATGTCTTCTCAACAGAGTATTGAAACCTATGTTCAGCAGGCGTCAGATTCGTGAGTAACCGGCTCTGTTCAACGTCACCCAATCTCACAATTTTGAGAGTGTGACCAAACAATATGTCACTACTGCTGCGCTCGGCGAGGTGAGGAGTAATTTTGCATAGAGACTTTTCATCTCACTGCTTCGTTAACTCGAATCCCACAGGCAGACGCCAACAAAATCGTACACCTACAAAGAAAACAGTAAAATGATCTCACGTCGTGGTAACTTTGCAGTAGTCCTGGGGAAAGAAATAAAGGTTATATAGTCAGTGCTGCAGTTCAACATTATGCAGAGGCGATCAGCCACAAGACCACTTACCGCGTTTCCTCCGGGTTCAAAGCCCAGCTATAATCATTGATCAATAAGGTTGGTTTCTGGTAATAGTGAGTGTAGTGAGCTCATGTAAGTACTTAGGAAACGGAATCGTCTCGCCCCGCTCCTCCGAGGGCAAACTAAGGGTAGGGGAAATATTATTCCCAGAGGTACAATGAAATATGGACCTTGAGGACCATCTAATGTGAATGAAAATGGTCAGGAACATTTTTGAGGTGTTACCTGGGAGTACATACAGAGCCCCCTCTCAAGGGTACCCCATAGAATCGCTATTTAGTGCCAGTTGGCTTCAAAATTATACTTAATCGCTAAGAAAATGCACCATTGGCGTTGAATGACTGTATTTTCTGACCACTCCACAAACGAGTACCTTGATTGTCAAGCTATCAAAAGAAGAAAAATCAGAAAAACATGGGCGATGCAGGGGGAGTCATTACACGGATCAGGATGGAGCGTTCATTAGTTACAACTGACTGCATGATGACATCTCGAAAAACGATGTGAGAGTTCTCTCTCATACGGTATTTAAAGGGGGACGATGATACTCACAGTTGATTAAAGCGCCGACAACTGTACCCGCAATTTGCACGATGAACGTCGACTTTCACAGAAGGGAGGGCCATTATAATGCGATTCTGTGGGAAACTAAGATAAGGACTGGACTCACACGTGGGGAACTTCAAATTTACACCATATGCTCAGAAAAAATAGCGATATTACCGATTCCCCGAAGGGAGAAGAGGTTTTTAGTTATAGTGGACCCCCCCACATAATCCGCTGTTTGTTCTCACGGCCCATATCCCGTTCCCACGAATACACTTTATATAAGCCGTTCCCACGGTGTCGTTACAAGTTGTTTACTTTTCAATGTCCGACTCTAATGACCGTATCCTAGTATACATTCTTAATAACCTTCTGGGAAATCAAGTGTATACCCAGGGTCTTGCGACCTGAATGTGGATGCTGGGTTTAGGAATGGTTAGCATAAATAAATAGTGTTTTCAATTTGTGGGTGGATTGCAAAAAGTCAATCTCTCTACTTTGGATACTCATGTATCCTGTTGCTTAATAATATAAACATTCACCCAATTCCTATTTTTCTCCTTCTCCTGTCACTCTTTTCTCTTGATCATCAGTGGATCATATAGGTTGCTTATCATTTTACCAATTTGAGTTGTTAATTTTTTTAATCCGTTCCTGGTGAAAGCAAGAGACCTGTATTAAGCTAAACCCTTAACCCTAATTACTTTGGCGCCGTAGGCTATGTAAA
>QMFG01002968.1:0-13828 GCA_003314545.1 Ramaria sp. MG151
CTGATGCATCAGTAGATTACGTAATGCAAAGCCACGCGGTGGGAGAAGAAGAAATAATAAAATAACATAGAATGCTTGAAATGATTACAAACGGCCAGTGACGATTCGTTAACAAAGCAAGCGATGTTGAGATATCAAGCAAAGATGTAGAGATAGTTCTGAGAGTGTGGAGGTTATACTGCCTTAGATTCTGGAGAAATTCACAAGCGTACTTATAGTGAGAGCTAGCTAATAATAGTCCTTTGTGTTTCCAAGAAGAATACTGGGGTGATGGAGCGATTCTGGGGTTGCAGTCTACATGAGGGACAAAATGCACAAAATAGTACTAAAGACATGTGTAAAACTTCTGAAACTGATCGTGGTGTGGTAGGAAATGTGGATCATGTGTTTCACTACTATACTGAGCCAAAAGAACAAGAAAAACATTGAGAGAAAATCCTGAAACTCCATTTTTAAGCTCCGGGTGCTTGTTTAAATGAAATCGAGGCGATCGGCTTTGTTTGTGGATCGGCGATGATAGGGGTGATCAGGAATGGAAGTCGGAGTGTCATAACAGTTGATAGAAGTGTTTCAAAGCCATGCGGGGCTCGATCGGTGGCTATTGGAGCCCGTTCGTGTCCGAAGCGCATATATGCACATGTTCGTCCCTGCATAGGCCGGGGATTGTTGGCCGAGTAGTCCTAAAGATGTAAACAGATCATATTCTAAGGCCCAAGGCCTTGAACCCTCATTAGTAGTTGTTTTTATAGTGTTTTGTTGTTTTTATTCTGTGCAGTGCTACTGATGCATCAGTAGATTATGTAATGCAATGTTCGCGTGGTAAATAGATAGTAAAATAACACTCAGGTGCTCTTCTAGATCACGATGGACATCGGGCAAAGCTCCAAATCGAAGTTTGATCATCATGAATAGTGGCAATAAACCCAGTATCCGGTCCGTGGGAGCTGATTATATTCCACGAAGGTCCTGTCACCATTTTAGTTCCTAGTGTGTAGAATAGACATCCCACCTGTACTGTTCTCTCAGATCTTTGAAGGTATGTCTAGACTGTGGTACCTGCAGCATTATAAAGCTCTAATGAGTTTAAGTTTTGGTCTCTCTTTGTTCCCACTCATCATTGGTGGCTTCAGTAGTTGTGTCATCATTTACCTTTTTCTTTCCTATAGGTCACAACCCATAAATACACATGTACTTATACACATTGTTGGAAGTATCCCATGTTCAGATGGTTTTTGTCACTCCCTTCTATTGAATCCAGCTCCTATGACCTTCCTCTTGTGCCCATATGAATATGTGCAAGTGCTTGTCACCACTTCAGCGTCACATCTAGTTAATTTTCCACTGCTACCATGCTGCACTGATATAGTAATTGAGGCATGAATGAGGACTTTGGATATTAACACCAGGCCTTTGTCTTTGAAAATATTGAGCTTTGAGTTCAATAGCTACCAGAAATATTTTGCTAAGTGGCAGATACTGGGTCATCTATGTGTCATCTTTTTCATCTTTCTTCTACAGGTCACAGCCAACCAATACACCATGTACGTACCATATGCAACCTACATGCTTCTCATGATTCTCCTCTATCATAATAAGAGGTGAAATAGAAATATTTTGATATTTGTTTTATATTTTATTTAAATTTTCTTTCAGGTTTTGATCAAGTTTCTTGACTGCATATGATAAGTGCTTGTTTTGATATCTAAACAAAATCTATTTACATGTGGGGGATGTGCTGATGTGGATGCAAAATATCAGCACTTAAAGTTCATGTACTGCAACATGAGCTTTGTAGATAGAGATAGTGCTTCAACTTAGCTAAATTGAAGTAACAATTGAGTTGTGTAGGTGCTTTGGATTGAAAACAAACAGCCAGTGACAATTTGCTAACAGTAAAGCGATTGCAAAGATATAAAGCAAGAGATTCAGAATATGGAGAACTTTGTGGAGATATGCTGCCTTGGATTATAGCGAGAAATACAAGTGTATTTAAGGAGAATGCTAGCTAAGGTGAGTCTCTTGTGGGTCAGTGAGAAATATCAGGGTGGTGGAGTGGTTCTGGGGTTGGAATCTACACAAGGGATAAAATGCACAAAAATGGAACTAATTACTGTTTAAAATATCTGAAACTGATGTGTGTGCTTTCAGAACTACAAATCATGCATACTACAATTTATTTTCAGTTGAAACAACAAAAGAAATAATGTGAAAACTTCTGAAACTCCATTCAAATTTCTGGGCGCTTGTTCTAAATGAAATGGAAGCGTTCAGGCTTCGGTTGTGGATTGGCAATGATAGGGTGAATGAAACTGGTTTATCAATTGCTGCATTGAGTTTTGGTAGCGTTTTGGAGTCGCGTGGTTGCCGATTGATGGCTACATTAGCCCATTCATGTCCAAATGCGTATATGCACTCATTCATGCCTCATTGAGCTCGGAGTTGCTTGGCCTGTCAAAGCTAAAAATATAAACAAAGATATTCTAAGACTAGAAGCCTTGAATTGAATTGGGTCTTGTTTTTGTGATTGTTTTTCTTTTATTCTCTGTTAGGTGGCTCTGCTGATCCATCAGGGAGATTATGTAATATGATGTTCGCAGGGCAAATAATAACAACAGGTGTCTCATCTGTTGGTATCCCTCACATATTCTGATGTTAAGAGCTACCTTGAATGGAGGAGTGAGTACAAATATCACAGGGACCTGAGTGGTGAATTGGGTCTTTCATTGTTGTAAGTATGCAAGTCATCTGATACATGGATGTTCCTCTGAAACTCTAGGAAAATGGTTACAATGATGGGGCATCATTTGATGTGGCCAGTCGCTTATTTGATCTACTTGTTCCAGTTCACTTTGTGCTGATGATTTTTGCTTAATAATATAGGGCCTCATACGAGTTCTTGGTAATAAGGGAAGAGGAAGAAGAGCATGAGAATCCATTCCAACAACTGGAAACTGGTACAGGAGCAGGGGGAGAATGCAAACAGCAGACCCTCCAGTCAATGCAGATGATCATGAGGGTCACATAGAACCAGTCCTAAGGAAATCCAAACGGATACTGAAACTATCTGCCGCTGGAGCTGCAATGAAAGGCATACCCCACAAAACTTTGTTAGAAAGGACAATATGGAAAATATGCAAAGAGGCAAACCGGTGCACAGAAGACACAGCACACACCTTGGACGACCCCACTGCCTTTGCTACAGACAATGAGATAAACAATATCCTGGGAGTAGCAGAAGATGACCCTCGCACCTATTGTGAAGCAACAAGAGCGTATGATGCTGCTGATTGGGAAATCAGCTATGACAATGAACTAGCATCCATGGAATGACATGGTGTATGGACACTCATACCGCGCTCAGAAGTCCCAAAGGGATGTCGTGTCCTGGGATGCCATACCATATTCCTCCACAAACATGATGAAAACAACAATGTTTCACGTCGTAAAACTAAAATTATTACAAAAAATTACTCACAGATAGAAGGAGTCAACTACATGGATACCTTTGCACCTGTTGCACGCCTTGAGTCCATACGCACTGTTCTTGGATTAGCAGCATCCTTAGACTGGGAGATCCACCAGTTTGACGTCAAAACCACATTCCTCCATGGGGATTTCACAGAGGACATCTATATGGAACAACCAGATGGATGTTGGGTAAAGGGAAAAGAATCATGGGTATGCAAACTACGCAAGTTGCTATATGGATTGAAACAAGCTGGACGCTGCTGGTACACACGACTATATGATGAAATGCGCAAAGCAGGCTTCATCAGAGTGAGTGTTGATCACAGTGTATTTGTGAAGAAGAGTGACAAGGGGAGTGCCGTGATCACAGTCCATGTTGACGATATGGCAGCAGCAGCAAGTAACCCAGAGACCTTGACCTGTGCGGTCACTGACCTCAGAAAGATCATTGACATCATTGACATGGGACCCATAAAATGGTTCCTTGGTATGACCGCCACCAGAGACCGTGCGGTCCGCACAATTTTGTTATCCCAAAGTGCCTACATTGACACCATTATCAAACGGTTCGATATGACTGATGCACATGGGGTTTTTACCCCACTTGACCCAAATGTTATACTCTCTACTGCTATGTCACCCATGTCCAACGCCAACAAAGACAAGATGAAGAACATCCCTTACCTTGCCAATGGCTACGTGCCCTGACATTACATTTGCTACTAACAAACTAAGCCAGTTCAATTCAAACCCTGGTCTACCTCACTGGATAGCATTACAGCATGTGCTGCAATATTTAAAACAGACCAGGGACTATTCTCTCACTCTTGGTGGCACAGCAGCACCACTCCTCGTTGGCTACACTGACTCAGATTACGCTGGGTGTACCAACACATGATGATCTACATCTGGCTATATATTTACATTGGGCCTCAGCACTATCTCCTGGAGCTCAAAATGACAACCCATTGTCACAACATCAAGTTGTGAAGCTGAATATGTTGCTAGTTGCCATGCCACAAAAGAGGCCATGTGGCTTTGTTGACTACTAGACCTTATTAGCCACAAACAGAAAACCACAACAATCTACAGTGACAACTCAGGATCCATCGCCCTAATGAAGGATCCCACTTTCCATGCTAGGTCAAAGCACATCGACGTCCAGTTTCACTACACATGAGAACGCGTTGACACACTTTTCAAGTACCTCCCGACTGCTGACATGCCTGCTGACATCATGACAAAAGCTTTGCCTCGCCCAAAACATGAAAAGTTTACCACTATACTTGGCCTTGGATATTCCACAAGTCATGGTGCAAACTTATCATTACCACTGTGAGGGGGAGTGTTGGAATATGTGACATGTTTGTCCCACCGGTCCACATCTATTTCCACATTCTTTTCATGTCCCCTTTTCTTTTTTGTTTCCACAACATTACCAGATAACTTTCTTTCATTTGCAAAAATATCTTGTTTTCCATCCCATTGCCTTTTGAACTTTGTTAGTTTATATAGTGTTGTGGACACTTTGGTCATGTAAGCACTATTTGTATCTATGTGGTTTGTCTTACATCTGCCATATGTGTCTGTGTCTGTGTATGAGTCTGAGGCTTTCTGAGTCACCATTCTTTTCTCTATATTATCCAACAAACTTACCCTTTTCACAATGCTTAAACGGTCTTCAGGTCATAAGCTGAATTTTGTGTTATTCCCTGGCAGTTTCAGGTTTGTTGGGTTTGTCGTGTTTTTTGATTATATTTTTATATTTATTCGAGAAAGCTATTGAGCCAATGAATCTCAGTCGATACTGGTAAGACCTGGTTCGAAGTGCACCTGTCTCACGCGGATGTGTCCAAGTTCGTCTCGATTTTCTTCCCTTCTAATCACCGATTACGAGCGCTGAGATTCTCGGGCGTCCTGTAAGGTCTTTTTCTCTCCCCATGACTATGGTTTGGGTGTTTCCGGCCTGTGGTCCCTGCCTTTCCTAAATAAACGAATCTGCGCTGGCACCCACACCTTTCTGCGCAGGTTCTCTATTTTCCGAAATATCTCACTATTGAATCGCACTGTCAAGTTCTCTTATTTCCAGAACCACCTTCCTATTAAATCGCACATCCTTTCCAATTTCTCGGTTAAAGACGCCTAACAGCTTTCTGGTAAATCGAACTTCCTACTACCTTGGATGCTGTGCTGATAGTTTATCGAAATCTCAGACAGTGATTAGGCTAGCCCATAAGATACCGGTCGGATATGGCTTGAAGAGGACGGGGCTCGTTTCTATCTTTACTACATAAGGGTATTAAATTCTCTAGAATTGACAAATATGGTGAAATCGAGCGGCACAGCATCGTATAGCCCTCCGAAGCTGGGCACGTTGCATCCAATGTTTTCTCAGCGCTACTCACAGTACGATCTTTCTACAGCTCTTATATTCCTGCAGCTGTTACCGCCAGAGTCAACCTTTCCACAACGGTGCACTACACGAAATGGACATTGCATTATTTGTGATTGTCCGTCTCTAATTTTGATATTTAAGATCGCTACAATTTGTCCACGAACTCTAACCTAGATTTGACAGATAGGGCGAAATTGAAAGGCACAGCGTTGCACAGGCTTCCGGAGCTGGGCACGTTGCGTTCCAGCGCTACTCTCTGCACAACCTTCCTTGGGCTCTCATACTCCTCCAGTTGTGACCGCCACAGATTCAGCCTTTCAAGCCTTTCCTCCACGGTACACTACACGAAATGGACATCTCAACCGATCTCCTCCGCTTATCAGGAACAGTCGCACTCGTTCCAGGGCTGAGTGCCGCTTTCAAGCTGGCGATGCTGATTATACAAACTGTTCAAGTATGTTACCTCGGCGTGTTCATGTCCTCTACTAACTTTGTTTGCATCTACAGATCTCCAAGAGGAACACGGCACGACTGCAATATTTAGGCCACTTCGTCGCAAACTGTCTGGTCACCATTGCGGAAAATATGGATGGAAAGTGGGACGCTGCGCCAACTGCACTCAAGACGAAACTGGATGAGTTTGAAGTGTATGTTCCTGACTTCAAGTCATTTCGTGTTGGGGATTTATGGATCCCGGTGGAATGGTAGGATATTAGAAGATGTTCTCAAGATTGTGAAAAGGACGGCATCTTCATCGACCGTGAAGGCTTTTTTCAACGCAGGAGATCGTGATTTCGAAATTATGATGCTGGAGAAGCGACTGTCAGACACGCAGAGGTCGATCCTGGTGAGCGGATGATAGACACGAGTGCCAAGTTGTTACTCACTCTGGGAACATAGCTTCTGATGGGCGTGGATGCATCAATGGCAGTGAGCCCAGTCTCTATATTTACTACTCCAATTTTGGTTCAATGAACATGACTTCGCAGCTCCAAAATATCACAAGAGTGGTGAGTTCACAGGAGACTGTTGTCAATGCAGTGTACGATCAGGTCCTGCGCCTGGGAGGTCTCAGTCTTTGCCGGGATTCAACGGAAGACGACCCCGATGCATGTATTAATGATTTTTCAAGAAGTCCCCCCATGCTGATGCATATTCAAAACTAGATACGCACTTACACAAGCGATGACATTGTCGTTTTCGAGACAATCGGCCAATATCGAGTCTCTCTGCGTTCTCAACGACACTCGAGTTCCGGTTCAGTTAGAGTTGAACTGCAGAAGGCAAAGCGTTATGATAATAGAACAGTGTTGGTGAAAAACTACTACGGTATACCATCTCCCGGGAAGACAGATCTTGTAAGGCACTTTTTTGAGATCTTAGGCTGCTTTTCACAATTCCTCAGTTTCTGCGAAATCTCAATATTCACCATCACATTCGGTAACCCTTTCCTGGTTGAAAGAATGGCAGGAGTTGACGTTTGAGTGTTCACAGGAGCCCTTACTTATTGCAGCTTATTGGAGGGAGCAGAGCCGCAGCCAGCATCCCGTTCCAGGTGTATCACCTGCCTGGAGATCACCTTGAAAGCTTAACAAGTTGGCTTGAGCGGACACTGTCTTCAAATCCAGCAGAGGCTATTTACGGTATATTTAATATGGTTTGTCATTGCACACAAACATGAAGTTGCATGTAACTAATGCATGTTAGAGCAGCGAACATCTCTCAGTGTATGCCATACTCTTGGGTTCCCATTTGGATGTTAAAGATCAATAATTAGGCCTTGACTGAATTCGAGCAGTTAGGAACAGGTTGCTTTCCTTCCCATTACCGGGCTCTGGTAGTGGATCACTGTTGTTTAATCTACTTTTAGCTGACATACTCAAGGCCCAAGGTCTTTATGTTAGTGCTCAACCCGGCCGCAATGGATGTCAGTGGAAGCTGATATATGCGGGCGAGTTATCATGTGAGGAGGACTATATGGTAAGTTGTGCAGAGTGTTGAGTTGATCTCAGTTATGGTAACGTGACATGGTAGTCCAATGTTTATCATGGTATGTCGGCATCCATTCCAGTGTTTGTATAACCCATCATAAGCATTACTGTGTCAGTGCTGACTGTTCATGACAGGGGCATATCCCACAGCCGCGACCCAGCGATGTCGATAGCATATAGTTTGTGTCAGTCGTTACAGCGACTGCCGAGCTCCGATGACCTCTTGGATATCCTCCAATGTCGCTATGACGATCTCAGCCTTCCGATGCTTGGGGCTGCATTATTCGAGCGAGGCTGGCTAGCTCCAAGCGCGTTCTTTGTCCGTCCCACCGGCCCGATGGGATTGGGAGACATTGGTTATGTAACAGAAGCTGGTGACTTTGTGGTTGTTGACAATATTCACCACTCGTTGCTAGCAAAATCTGGGACACTCTCGTGGAACGTGCATCCGGGGTATCTAAGTGGCGACGAGTACCTCGCTCACATTCCTGGAGAAGATATAGTGAGCTATGATGGACAACCGTGCCATAGACGACGGCAAGTTTAATCTCTCGTTTATGACCTGGTTAATTACATCCTAAATCCTAGACTTATCACTTTCACTATCCCAGCAAGTGTGGTCACGTGGTTTTATTTAGAGTATGACAATCTTGATGAGACGCATGCATGGAATGTGTTGCATCGCCTCGCTCCCTCGATCATCGCCCAACTTGGGATCTCGATTGCCCCACACGAGTTGAAACTTGGTCAGCGTCGCCTCAATATAACTCTGGGACTACTCTTTGACAGCTAGCACAAAAACAGTAATTACAGTTCAACAGGGATGGATCACTGATCTGACAGCTGTGGACGGTCCTTCTGATCTACGAGATGTGTGCACCTTTCAGTGGGACTCCGATACGGGTATGGAGGTGATGGAACCTACCGTGTATCTATTTTCGCACAGAGAGGCTGCATATATTCGCAACTCTGGAGCTCCTCAGATTATGGGCGAACATCGCCTATCTTTCGACCCCAAACCGCAGTGGTTGGATGATGCTACGTGGCATAACCCGGAAGGGCAGTCCATTGACGAAGAGGAAGAAGACACTTTCACTGAGGTGAAAGACGGTCTTTGTCTGTATTCACACAAAGAGTGATCATTTCTCGTCTTTCAAGTGTGACATGCTGTGCTCACATTCAAACAGGTGTCCTAGGATATGGTGCCTGCAGCTTCCCATTGGTGCTGCTTCTCCCTTTCTCACCGAGGTTGAGGAGCAACATTGAGGCGCGATGAGCCGCGTGGATATGGACTGGACAGTGCCGCGCTATGCTAGAGTGAATTGTATCTATTCTGTGGTCCTGTCAAAAGATCGGCGAGTATGCGTGTTGAGGTGCCGCTATTGTGTTCAGAATGAGGGATATCCAAAATGACTGTAGGAATTCTGTATATAATATCAGATCCTTTCACATTATGGATAGAAGCATATATATCTTCACGAGTGATGGACCGAAGGTGAGCGCTTCAGGGGCGCTGTGGAACTACCATTCGTAACTCTGGCCCTCCCGAGCTTCCTTCGACACCAAACCGCAGTGGTTGGATGACGCTACATGACATAACTATTAAAATAAATAACTAATTAGTAATATTAATAAGCGGTACCGAAGACCGATCGGACAGGAAGGATCGGATATTGAAGGAAGTAACTAGAATATACTACCGGCATCACAAATAGTCCAGTAGATTACAAATAGTTAATCATTGCCTCTCTCTAGAGTATAAAAGCACTAGGTAGAAGGACAACAGAAGAATAAGATATTATTTTAAAAGGACAGAAATCCTCTAGTCTAAATATCCTACTGCATAAAGTCTAACAATAACCCTGATGGCGAGTCCACTGACGAAGAGGAAGCAGACACTTTCACTGAGGTGAAAGACGGTCTTCGTCTCTATTCATGCGAACGGTAATTATTTCTCGTCTTTCAAGAGTGACACGGTGTGCTCACATTCAAACAGCGATCCCATGATATTGAGCTTGCAGCTTCCCATTGGTGTTGCTTCTTCTCCCTTTGTCACCGGGGTTGAAGAGTAATTTTGAGGTGCAATGTGTTGTGTGAACATGCCATGTGGGCTGGCTACTTTCCATGTGCGATTACCAGCTTCTTAGGCTCTTTGGTAGCTTAGCCATAGAAATCACAGTTGATGGGCAAGACCTGCCGGCCAGAGGAAATGGGGACTGTGGTTTAGCGCGCCAAAATGCCCTTGGTTCCGGCTGCTGAGGGGTGGTTCAACTGTAGGTTGAAGGTGTCGATTAATCCCTGAGGAGCTAAGAAGTTGCGGCTAAAATACATGGTTTGTTTTAATTTCTTTAAATACCTCTCCAGTAACTATGTACACATGCCATGGGTATCGAATGCCATTAAGACACGGGATGGAAAGGAAGGCGGGGTGGTGCAAGACGCGAGTTTTTTTTCTTCTCCCAGTTTCGTGGGCCATTCGTCACTCACTGGCGCCCCGCTGTCACTGTGGGCTATTGCGGGTTCCTCCCCCCCCAACTTTTCTAGTGAGTCTGAATCAGTACTGGCACCATTATACAATATTACCCGCTCCCTTGCTGCACAACTTTCCTTCATTTGCAAAATTATCTCGTTTTCATCCCATTACCTTTCGAACTTACCTTTTTCACAATGTTTAAACAGTCTTCAGGTCATAACCAAAATTTGGCGTTATTCCCTGACGGTTTTGGGTTTATCGTATTTTTTTCGATCATATTTTTATGTTTATTCGAGAAAGCTATTAAGCCATTGGATCCCAGTCGATATTGGTAAGACCTGGTTCGAAGTGCACCAGTCTCACGCGGATGTGATCTAAGTTCGTCTCGATTGTTTTCGCTTCTAAGCATCGATTATGACTGCTGGGATGCTTGGACGCCCTCTAAGCCCCTTTTCTCTCTCCGTGACTGTGGGTTAGGTGTTTCCGCCCTGTGGTCCGTGACTTTACTAAATAAACAAATCTGTGCTTGCACCTACACCTTTCTGCGCAGGTTCTCTTACTTTCCGAAACTATCTCACTATTGAATCTCACAGCCAATTTCTCTCGTTTCCAGAACTACCTTTCTATTAAATCGCACAGTCTTTATAACCTCTCTTTTAAAGACGCCTAACAGCTTTCTGGTAAATCGAACTTCCTACCACCTTGAATGCTGTGCTGATATTTTATCGAAAAAAATTGCTTTGGTAGATCAGAGAGTAGTCAGGCTAGGCCATAAGATACTGGTCGGACATGGCTAGAAGCGGACGGGACCTCATATTGAGATTTTCATCTCTATATTTACAACGTAAGGGTATTATATTTTGTCCACGAACTCTAGACTAGAATTAGCAGATATGGTGAAATGGAACGGCACAGCATTGCATAGGCCCCCGAAGCTGAGCACGTTGCGTCCAGTGTGTTCTCAGCGCTACTCACAGTACAATCTTCTTTCAGCTCTTATATTCCTACAGCTGTGACCACCACAGAGTCAACCTTGGATAATTTCCTCCACGGTACACTTCACGAAATGGATATTGCATTATTTGTGATGTCTCTAATTTTGATATTTAAGATCGCTACAATATGTCCACGAACTCTAACCTAGATTTGACAGATAGGGCGAAATTGAAAGGCACGGCGTTGCATAGGCTTCCGAAGTTGGGCACGTTACTTTCCAGCGCTACTCTCAGCACAGCCTTCCTTAGGCTCTTATACTCCTTCAGCTGTGACCGCCACAGAGTCAACCTTCAACCCTATGGACATCTCAACCGATCTCCTCCGCTTATCGGGAACAGTCGCATTCGTTCCAGGACTCAGTGCCGCTTTCAAGCTGGCGATGCTGATTATACAAACTGTTCAGGTATCTTACCTCAGCACATTCATGTCCTCTGCTAACTTTGTTTGCATTTGTAGATCTCCAAAAGAAACACGGCAAGGTTGCAATACTTGGGCCACTTCATCGCAGACTGTCTGGTCACCATTGCGGAAAATATGGATGGAAAGTGGGACGCTGCTCCGACTGCCCTCAAGACGAAACTGGATGAGTTTGAAGTGTATGTTCCTGCCTTCAATTAATTTCGTGTTGGATATTTATGCATCTTGCTGGAATGGTAGGATATTAGAAGATGTTCTCAAGATTGTGAAAAGGACGGCATCTTCGTCGACTATGAAGGCTTTTTTCAACGCTGGAGATCGTGATTTCGATATCATGATGCTGGAGAAGCGACTGTCAGACACGCAGAGGTCGATTCTGGTGAGCGAATGATAGACACGAGTGCCAAGTTGTTACTCACTCTGGGAACATAGCTTCTGATGGGCGTGAATGCATCAATGGCAGTGAGCCCAGTCTCTATATTTACTACTCCAATTTTGGTTCTATGATCATGACTTCGCAGCTCCAAAATATCACAAGAGTGGTGAGTTCACAGGAGGCTGTTGTGAATGCAGTGTACGATCAGGTCCTGCGCCTCGGAGATCTCAATGTTTGCCGGGATTCAACGATAGACGACCCAGATGCACGTATTAATGATTTTTCACGAAGTCCCTCCATGCTGATGGATATTCAAATATAGATACGCACCTACACAAGCGATGACATTGTCGTTTTCGAGACAATCGGCCAATATCGAGTCTCACTACGTTCTCAACGACATTCGAGTCCTGGTTCAGTTAGAGTTGAACTGCAGAAGGCAAAGCGTTATGATAATAGAACGGTGTTGGTGAAAAACTACTACGGTATGCCGTCTCCCGGGAAGACAGATCTTGTAAGGCCCTTTTTTGACATCTTAGGCTGCTTATCTCAATTCCCCAGTTTCTGAAAAATCTCAATAATCACCGACACATTCGGTAAGTCTTACTTGGTTGAGAGAACGCCAGGAGTTGACTGTTGAGTGTTCACAGGAGCCCATACTTATTGCAGCTTGTTGGAGGGAGTAGAGCCGCAGCCAGCATCCCGTTCCAGGTGTATCACCTGCCTGGATATCGCCTTGAAAGTTTAGAAAGTTGGGTTCATCGGACACTATTGTTAAATCCTGTAGAGGCGATCTATGGCATGTATGATATGGTTCGTCATTGTACACAAACATGAGGCTGCATGTAACTAACGCATGTTAGAGCAGCGAACATCTCTCAGCGTATGCCATATTCTTAAGTTCTCAGTTGGATGTTAAAAGATCAATTATTAGGCCTTGACTGAATTCCAGCGGTTAGGAACAGGGTGCTTTCCTTCCCGTTTTTGGGTCTTGTAGTTGATCACTGATGTTTAATCTACTCCTAGCTGACATACTCAAGGCCCAAGGTCTTTATGTTAGTGTTCAACCCGTCCGCAATGGACATCAGTGGAAGCTAATATACGCGGGAGAGCTATCATGTGAAGAGGAAGATGAGGTAAGTTGCGCAGAGTGTGGAGTTGACCCCAGTCATGGTAACGCAACATGGTAGTCCGATGTTTATGGTGGTATGTGGGAATCGATTCCGAGGTTAGTACATGTTATCTCACTGCTACATTGGTGCTGACTGTTCAAGACAGCAACATATCCTACAGCCGCAACCCGGCGACATCGATAGCATATAGTTTGTGTGACGCGATACAGCGACTGCCAAACTCCAATGACCTCTTGGATATCCTCCAATGTGGCTATGACAATCTCAGCCTTCCAATGCTTGGGGCTGCATCTCATATTGTTAGACTCTATGATATGAATGTTCTAGACCCTCAGGATCACCCTCCAAAGGATTTAGGGATGGCTAGCTCTACCCAAAGAGCCATGCAATTCAGAAACACATTTCAAGAGCTATTGTGGATCCATTAATCTTTGTCTTCACTCACAATTTTCCTACTTGCCTTGTTCTTTGTTTTCTATAGTCTTTAATTAGTATACATGTACCTTGGCTACTGTCAGAATCCAATTATTAAAGACAAATGTTATGAACAAATGTATTGTTAGCAATAACATTGAAAAG
>QMFG01002969.1:0-32691 GCA_003314545.1 Ramaria sp. MG151
GAAAAGTGCTACAATTCATGCAGGAATTACAAAAAAAGTTAAATTTTTTTTGGATATTTTGACCTTAAAATTACTTCTAGTTCCTTAGTTTTGTGTTTTTTTCTTAAGTCTCTGCAACAAGTCTTAGCAAGTAATATACTAAACATATTCTAGAAGCTAAATTTGTATTTTATCCCTCTCCTAATATCTAGTAGTAATTTTGAAGAAAATGTGCTTCATGCTTATGTAAGGGGTTCCTGTTCCTGGTGACCTCTACCTTATTATAATTTTAGTATCCTGTTACAATACCTGTACTTCCTTGAGATGGTAGATGATGTTGATAAACATGACAAGTCTTGTGACTGTGACATGTGACATGATGTATGTGACAGTAACACGTGATGTGTGATGTGTGACATAGTCTAGAATGTTCTAGACTATTCTTGAACTTGCTTTAACTTGACTTTAACTTGACTTGAGCATAAAACTTGGTGACTTGTTATTTTACAGAGAGAGGCAGAGGCTTTTATATATATGTCTACAGCAATGATGCAAGTACAATGCAAAACAATGCAATAGAGGTGCTTGGTAAGAATAGGGGTAGTGCATGACAAAGCATGAGAACAAAAAGTACAAGAAAGGAATCACAAAAGGAGTATCTGTTAAAGCAGATAGGTGAGAATGTGTTAGGATAGGGGAAAGAAGTGTGAAGCAGGAATATTAGTACAAAAATAGAATGTCAGTTAGTAATGATGAGAAAAAGTTACCAAACATAGAACAAGGCAAAGGTCAGGTGAAAAAAGTAATGTATCAGATAAAAGAACAAAAGAAATGTCCACCAATAATATTTCCCAAGTTGTCCAATGTCTCCTAAGCGAATTGGATATAGGATGAGGCACTGTGTCATCCAGGATGGATTGACAAATCAGAGATAACACAGGCTCCAAAGGCTGTCCATGAACCTTTCCATGAATGGTTAACAAGTAGGGTGGAAAATGCAATCCTCCTGGATATCTGATGATGTGGGAGGATATTCTGGGTATGGTCCCTTGAATTCTGCCATGTATTCCTCTTGCTCTGCATGATAGTATACCCTTTTATCTCCAAGAAATATGAATGGCTCTGAGGAATTGTTCACATATACTGGCTTTCCAATAGCATAAATGTCATAATGCTTAGAATTAGAAAGCTTGCGATGGAGATGAGCAGGATTAGGGTATGTCAGTGTAATTGGAAAATGGCATTCAACTTGTCCTTCTATTGGTTGCAATTCAATGGATTCTTGGTTTTGGGATGGTGAGGAAAGCTTGGATGATGGCATGTTGATTGATTGAAAATGATTATATAACAATTGATGATAAAAGATGGTAGTGTTGGCGTAGAGGCAATATGAGATGATGGCTAAGGTTGAAGAAAATGGTGCTGGAAGAGTTGGATTGAAATTAGATGTGGCTTGTCTGTTGCCTTGTCATCGGAAAGTAGGTAAGGTACATGTATGCTGATTAAAGGCTATAGAAAACAAAGAAAAGGGAGACAGGAAAATTGTGAATGAAAAAGAAGATTAACAGACCAACAATACATCATGAAGCATGTTTGCAAATTCCATGGCTCTTTGGGTAGGGACATCCATGTACAGATCCTTTGGAAAGTGCTCCTAAATGTTGGGGATACTCATATCCCATGTTTTAATGATCTTGCCTGTCAGTATAAGCTTTTGGACAAGTAGAGCTAGCTCAATCATTGAGTTCATAGGAAAAGATGGGGATAGTGATAGTAATAGTCAGGGTGCTTTTTCCCAAGAAAGTATGTGTGATTGGACCTGATTATTGATTGTACCACTAGCTCCAATAGAGTGATTCAGTGTTTGCTATTGGTGACAGGATTTGCTGAGTGCAAATGCTTTCTTTGGCATAATAGAGTTTGGATTCGGAACAAAGCCTTCAGAGAATATCATTCAGAAGGATAAGGAGAATAGATAAAGATCCCCAATATGATCATGACACTTGTCCCCTGACCCCAGTTCAGCTGGACACATTGGTAATAATGATTCATGGTCATCAAATTTCACAATTCATATCTTCTACCTCTAGAACATTATAGTATTCATAAAAGAAAAGACAATGTAATGAAGGTGACATAGATACTTCAAGGAGGACATGCCATCTGTTCCTGGCACTCATGCACTGCATTTATAGATCACTGATCTGCTGTTAAGGCCAGTGCCTTTGTTGTTTTACCTACAAGCACCCACAATGACTCAGATATAAACTTGTAAATTGTTTACATAAAGACTAAAGAAACCTGATCCCCCCTCTCATTAGGACTTCTGTCTGCATCTGCAGCAGAAAGCCTTCTTACACTGCAATATGCCAGGCGGCAGTAATGGCCGGCTGGAATAACATTTGACAATGAATATCCTATTGCTGCAGTCTTGAAACTGTGTCGACGACGTTTGCGCTTGACCGTTGAGATAAATCACATGAAAACATCGTGAGAGGATGTTTATACACCACGGCGAGATGGGGAGTTCATCTAGATCTGATTTACAACAGATAAATAGAGCTCACAAGGATTTCACGCTACACGGGTAACAAGGGTGATCGATTGTGAATGAAGACAAGAATAGCCTCATAGACTGCCCACCCGATAGCTGAGCTCAACACTTTACGAGACAGCCGGAGTGAGACGCCATCGAAAAAACCAAGAATGCCTCGGTCCTGAGAAGATAAAGCGTATTAGAGAAGAGGGCAAACGAGGGACCGTTGACGTACAATCCAAACAGTTCGGATAGTACTTCGTAATGTTTGATATCTATCTTCGCTGCGTACTTGGAGTTTGGTCTGAGACAAATATTGTTCATCAAACATCTTAAGTGAAATATAATATTGAGCCTCACTTTAAGGACATCAAACGGATGCGTGGCGAGTGTTGCAGCTGTGCCTGCACCTGCACCCGCGAATGCATTGACTAGCGCGGTCGATGGGTATGACACTGGCTGTAAAAGGGTGGCTGTTTCATATGTCGTGTTTGTATTAGCGAGCTTCGTCGTTTAATTGAAACATACCGCTTTCGTGCTTGAGTTGCTCATATGAAACAAGGAAGAGCCCTGCATATGGCGCATCACGCATGGCGGAGGCTGCCGCCCCTCTGAATAGATGTGATGGACCACAGCGCGCAAGCGACCAAAAAGCCTGCCACAAATTCCGGTAGGTATAGAGATCGCTCTTACAAACAATCTCGGTGATGGGGGAATATTTCAGAAAGACAATATTAGATACCTCATAACGTGCCTTTAGGACAGCTAATGGGTTCAGGATTGTACCCACGGCAGTTCGTGTCTGAACAACCATGTCAGATTGCGGTAGAAAAGAAATTACAAAGGAAGAACTTACGGCGGCTCCAACGAGAAGGTTGCCCTTAACGGTCAAGGTAGGCAGGACAGAGGAAGAAGATGCAGAGGGTGAAGAGTCCTTCGCAAAGTACGCAGTTTTGGCCATGGCTGCTCTGGCTTGGTGGAGTGTTGACATGTACAATGCCACACCGGGTACATTCCTGATGGATAACACGGTGAGTCCTTTCTCCACAGACATATGGTAGATAAGATAACAGACCGTATGAGAGTAGGCAACGTGCCGTGCCAGAGACCAAGGATACCGTCTTTCGCTATCACGTTACGGGTAATTCTGACTATACCCAAAGTACGGCTGTAAACAAAGAGCATGAACACATGCAACACGTGAGGACACGAGTGTCCTACCTGTGGCTGGACGCGCCGTCGCCCTGCTGCAACCGAGTTTTCAAGAGGTCGACTGGAGAAATAGATGAGAACTATACACGAGATTTTGTAAAATATAGGATATACACACATGGTTGCAGACATATTACGGAGGTAAAGCCAGAAAAAGCGCCTATGATGGACGCGTTAGCACCAGGTCTATTCTCATGGAAAATTTAAGCTGTTACCTGATGCTAGATGTTGACCGAAGCTCATTCGACAGAGCCTCAAGCGAACACGTGACTGATGACGTAACCAGCGGCACCTTATTTGTCTTAGAGGAGGCACTGATCTTTCGTCCATAACATTCTTATGGATCCAGTATATAGGACCACTAATCTAGTTCTACTCTTTACCCTCGCAGTTTCTCACCAGCGCACTCGATAGCATAAGCTTCGAGCTGCTTTGTATTTTCAGCTTCATGTATATTCGCTGCCACCAGCTTGAGCAAGGGCCACGTTCTGTCCAGCCACGCAAGAGAGTGGTGGCGACAGCAATTGATTCCTTGTTCGCCACGACTGAGAGAGATGTGTGTTTCTTGCTAGGTATTTTCATATCACGCTCCTCTTTCTAGATGTTGCGTATCATGAGGTGTTCCATGGACTATCGCACATAGGTCAGAAACTCCACAAATTCTGGTCGATATTGGTCATACAAAACAACATGTGAAATAAATTATGCTGCGATGGGTGATACATACCTCCCTCCGCCCCTAACAAAAATCCAGCAAACCTACAAAAGCATAATCACGTTATGACACACTATTAACTCCCCAGATAATCAATGTCCTTTGTGTCCGGAGTCAGAATGTTTGGATGCAACGCGCTCGACATTAACTCCAGAGCGGCTAAATGAAACGGCAACTCCTCTTGCTGAGAAAAATGCCATCTTTCTCGTGTAAGGACGGCAAGATCATACCAATTTCGCGTGATGTCCGCATGCACTTCATGACTCGTTTTTTTCAGCGTCGACTTCGCCGATTTATACGAAAAGAGAAGATGGATGTGTAGTGCTTCGACGGTAATGTCATCGGCATTATTTGGCACGCGAAGAAGGGCAGTTGTAGATAGAGGGAGGATGCTAATAGCGGGTTTGTGTGTGTCAGTGTCTTCATCTCCCGAGGGTAGTGGTGCGACAAGCGAAGAATGTTCCCAGGGACAAAGCAAAGCAGGAGATATGATGGGGGTACGATGAGGGAAAAGCACGCTATATGTAACCGAAGACACGTCGGTAAATATAGCGCCACGCTCGGGCATAGTATACGGTTGTTTCTCGGTCATCGACTTGGAGGGGCACAAGAATGGGAGGGGAATGTCGCTTTGTGCGCATACAAGACTGACATGTACGGGGGGACCAGTATGGGTGGACACCATAGTCTCTAAGTGAGACATCCACACTGAAACATAAGTTGCATCAATTTATATATACACTGGGAGATGTGTAGAGGTACCTTCGACCTCACTTTCGCCAATTTCTCCCAGCTTTGAGACTACTATTCTCCACTCAGTGTCCGCACGTTGTGAGAACTGTTTAACGAAGATCCAGATATTTGACACGATCCAATTCACGATGGCTTGCGAGTCATTCTGGTAAGGAACTCCCCAAACCGCAACATCATGAGCTTCCCCGCGCTCATCAATACAGGCTGCAAGTAACCACCGTTTGCATGCCGACAACCGATATCCGACATGTAGGAAAGTGTAGCGATCAAGCACATTCAGGGAGGGTCGTTCGTCCCATTCAAGATGTGTTTGTGGAGTGGTACTACGAGAGAGTGTGAATGACGGCACTTGAAATCTGTTCTCAAAGGGGGGGTTGTATTTCCAGAATTGTCGAGATGTTTGTCGAAAAGTGGCTCGCAGAAGTCGATCGTATACTGAATTGACAAGCAGCTCCAAACCCACATACCGGGTACTGGGATATGTATATGGATCTGCAATATAGTGATCCGGGACGAAATGGATGAGAACGCGGTCTTGGTCAAAGTCGTGCTGACCTCCTAATTTAGAGACACGCTTTTGACTCATGAGGATGGCGCGTAAAGCAGGAGATTTAAGCGAAGAGCAAATAGATGGGGGCGCAATAATGTAGATGACGATATGCTGCGGTTCCCGTGGCAGGACGGACATTAAGTTTGCTGAAGTCAAAACTCAGATATGGCAGCTGAAGGCATCATCATCTAATTGACTTACGTAAAATTTTGCGTACTGTCTCGAATTGAACGGGAACGAGGCCTTGCTCAAATGTACCCGCATTTCCAGCAGCGTGAGTACCGAAACCGCGCGCCTGTAAAACCGTGAGCCATATCGAGCATTTGTCGAGAACAGCAATGCGTACACTGTACACCCTCCCGATGCGTTCCATCCAAGCCTGTACCAGTGCCACTTTATCGTCACCCTCTTCGAATAGCGCAAATGCGACAACGTCCTTATTCCCACCCCGAGGTCCAAGTCCTTCCTTTTCCCAAAATCGAATGGCTGTCGGGAACATGTGGTGGACAAGACCAGCCCGGCCGATAGAGATCCTCGGTAATGGCAGTACCTGAAGGGTCTTCCCGTGAGTAGATGTATTTGAGGTGGGCGTAATATTAGTGGGCCAAGCTGGAGAAACGAACAGACAGGTGTAAAAGACAATGCATGCGAAACAAATGATGAAAGTCACTGACAATGGTTTAGTAAATCTGAGAATAACGATGGTCCTTTCAGGCCAGGGATCTTCTCCATGAGGTGTGCGATGTGTTTTAGATCAGTCTGAGATATATCATAGCATATTCGCGAGGGGTGCGGAATCAATGGGCCATCCAACGATGATCCCCAAGCCTGTGCCCAGACGTGGTTCTCTACAGCTTCCTTTGCGATAGCTTGAGCCAGCAGCTCAAGTGTCTTATTGCGCTCCGTTGCACTACCAAGCGCTGCCGCAGGTGATACAGGTGTGGGGACAGAAGTGGGTGCTGGGGGTGGGTTGTGGGACACTAGTTCTCCATATGACGGACGCATAGGAACACTCAAAGAAAGCAAATGAGTGTGGTGGAAGTGGAAATAGAGAAGTATCACTGTCAAGGGGAGTCCAGATGGGGTAGGAGTGCTTGGCCTCGAATGACGGGATTGTGAACTGGAATCGCTGTGGTCCTGTTCCAATTCCATCCCCTCGACGTCCTCCTCCTCTTCCTCCCCCTCCCCCTCCTCCCCCTCCTCCTCGGATGAGGTCTCCCCGGGTAATTCAGCTTCTTCCGCCAGATCGTATACACTCTCCCATTCGTCATCTCTCAATCTGCCATTGATGTTTTTGGACGCGTGTGCTTTGTCATGTAGTTTGCGCTTGACACCCCTTAAACGATTGATGACACCAACTCTCGGATCCGTGATAGCGTCATAACGGAGTTTCCAACCATCCTCTTTCTCAGTAGGCGAGTCGTCGGATATTCCGGGAGTAAAAGTAGAGAAAGGGGTCGACCTCGGTAATGTGTTAGGAAAGGCGAATTTTCCTTTGATATCTCTATACTTTCCATCTGCCACATGATGGCGGTTTCCAAAGCTGATGGGTTCGAACATCCACTTTCCGACCGGAGAAGCCGGTGGTACATTCAGTTCTAGTGAAGGTGTCAGTGGGCTACTAAATGAACATGGCGTTTTGGCAGGAGACGACGGAATGAGGTCTGGAGCTGGTGGTAAGAGCTCTCTATCATCCTCCAGCATATGATGGAGACCAGCCAAGGAGTCGCGAGTCGCATCGACAGATGCGGGCGTGACGGGTTGGTGTTGAGAAGAAACAACAACGTTACCGCCTTGATTTGATTCAAGCTCGTCCGCTAGCCATCCGTCCACAGCATCTTCATCAGCACTAAGATGATGTAGAGGTCGTTGGATATCCGGTGTAAGGGGGATGGGTTCAGGCGCAGGTGCAGCGTCGAAATAGTTGAAGTCATCATCTGTAAACGCATCAGTAAAGCTTCCAAATCCACCATCCATCAAGCTCGATGTATCTATATTGACGCCCATAGTGACATCTAGCATGCCCATTGTATTCCCAAGGTTGATCCCCATGCTCATGTCATTCATATCAATATCCATGCCTAGATCAATGCCATTGGACATATCGATGCTCTCTCTTACTGCCTGCTGATTAACGTTGGAACCAGACTGTGAATGTAATGTCGAATGGGAAATGCCTGTGGTAGACGAAGACGCAGAAGTGGTGGCTATATTCCCTGTGGATTCCAACATCCCACTGTTCTGGGTGGAAGACACAGGATTCCAGTCGGGAGGAGAGGGGTAAAACGAATGAACAACATTATCCTGAGCAGCCTTTGCAAAAAAGTTCGTTGGCACAGAATGCCAACTGTATCCCGGACGCGCTGTGTCTACCGTGGTCTTCGGAGAAACGGGGTCTGCCCCAGAGGCATCTCCAACAGCTTGGGGAATTTTAGGGCCGTGATTGGTGGCATTGGGAGGCGCAAGAATAACACCAGATGACGAAGATTTGCTCTCCTTGGCCTCCCGCTCCCGTCGTATTCTTTCCTGAATGGCCCTCTCACGTTCTCTCTCACGTTCCTTAGCAACACTTTCAACGTAACCAGCCGTAGTCTTTGCCGTAGCAAGCAGTAATACCTCTGGAGTTCGCTTGTGTGATGTCAGCTCCAGAGCACGGAAGGCGCGGTAAGCTCGACCGAGGTGACCAAATCGGAAAGGAGCGGAGGAGCGCCGTCGAACCAAGGGCGAGGGAGGGATAGGACACTGCGCTTGAGCAGAAGGCTGCACTCTGGCTCCACGTGGAGGAGTAAGCAAAGCCTCTGTACCAGGCATCTCTGGCAAACTGGTGAGATGAAACCGGCTAGGACTAGTGTCGATAAATGCGAGACGAGCAGGCCATAATGCTGTAATACCCTTTGGCTCTCCCTGGGGGTTTAGTAGAGGAATGAAGGCTAGGACAAAAGGTTCATTGAGGAAATGAGCGCATATATTGGCTGGGGTAGCTTTAGTGTTTGGAGCGAATGAATTGCTTGGCGGAGAATTGAAAGGGTGCAGTGTAAAAGAGAAAGCACCCAAACCACTTAATGCATCCCAGAATTCGGAACGGAGAGAGTTAGGAACTGACGTACTCGCATGGGTCGATACGTAAAATGCAGGTGTTGAGTAGGGTGAAAGTATCAGAGGTGTACCAGGAGTAAGAGGTGGCGAATTTAAAGTTTGGTCTGATGGAGGATTCGAGGTGATGGGACGAGATGATGGCGAAGGCGAACACCACACAGGCACAGGGAGAAGTCTTGTCAGTGACGGAAGAGGACGAATATGAAGGGCTGTAGGTGACATATGGATGTCAAGTGATGTATGCACCAGGAGTCTATGAGGAATCAAAAAACCCTGTCAACCTAATTTGTACTTCGGACGTGTGGAGAAACGAACTGGTTGTGTGATCGCTGCTCCCAGCCGCAACCCCACGTCGGATAAATGTGATCTCTATTCGAGAGGAAACCATGCCCGAGACGTGTGGCGGCTAGGGAACGTCCTGGCACCTGAACATGGGTTCCTGTGGCATTGTCTTCTAGTGAACCATGTGGGCCGGTGCATATGTCATCTATTAATCGATCGCGCACTGCATCGATAAAGAGATTGTAGACTGTTCTAAGAGGTAGACGAGGGAAGAGTGTGGTAGAAGACGAGACTGTGGACCTGTCACCGCGTCCTGTCGAGGAATTACAAGAAGAACACGGGTTGGAAAGCTCTGCACATTCTGAAGAACAAGGATATAAAGCGGAAGGTGTGAACTGGGACAGATCGCATCCTGGTCCAGATTCAGTGCGATCTTTGGGCGGAAGTCACATTACTCACTTTGCAAGCCTTCAAAGGCCATGTCTTCCAGATCTCCTGAAACTGAGAAGTTTTCCTTATCTTTACCCTTAATCCCACCGCTCTCCTTCTGGTTATTCACCAGAGAGCGGATGGAGAAAACCCACAATGCCACGTCCTCCTTGCCAATGTGCACGATCGGCAATAAAGATTCCTCTATACTTTGGCTACATCGTCGCACGCCATTGACAATGGACTGCCGGGCGAGCTCAACCGTCTTGTATTTTTGTTCTTGCTGCAGGATAGGAACAAACTTAGCGTACGCTATCGAAGGTAGCGTGGGCAGCGGAATGTGTGAAACAAGGACTGGAGACTTGTCTGTAATAGGAAGAGGTAGCCGTGAGCCACGAACCGAAGAGGCCATGGTATTGTTACGAAGGATGGTCAACACAGCCGCGAGCTCGAGATCGAGCCCACCGTGTCGCTCAGCGTTCGGGAACGACCGAATTGCACAAGTGATAAGTTCAAGTTTGGCAATTCTCCAGTAAGACCTGGAATCGTCCCCTCATGTGGCAGTCACAGCGACAATGACCTGGCAGTATAACCTCAGAGGCAGAACGGTGGCATCAGCGGTACTGTCAAACTCAGCCACTCGTCATCGAACGCAAACAACAATGCGGGAATCTAATATTTGACCAATGACGTCTCTCATTATCATGTACATATGTATCGCCAATATCACCAAACAGTACTGGTGTAGGATGTCCGGTATGTGTCGACATGCCTTGTTCACTTGGTGTTCTTGAACTTCGAGATGAATGCGGAACAATGCGCGATTCGTTTGTCATCCAACGATTCAATATAACATTCTATATTGTGCCGCCATCCTGCCAGAGCTTACACTATCACTGCAAGACCTTCACGCCGACTGTTGAGTGTATCTCATTTCAGCCCAGGATTCAACCAGGATTCAATAGGGCTATCCGCCGCCTCAAGTTGCATATGCAGGGAGGACAGCATGTATGTTTTGTAACATAACTTTTGGAAAGGTTTCATGATTAGCAGTAAAACAACAATATCCAGAAGCCAGCATGAAATTACGAACCGCCCGCGGCGGTGCATACTTGAATACCTACTCTTCATAACATATTGTAAGGGAGAAGCACGATAAAAAGAATGACTGCCGACACAGTCATCGACGAAGATGAACAGAAAAGGGCAACCTTTGTGTACCGGCAATGAATATAACAAATCCCTCGGCAGCTTGTCGACCCCACTCAGGACTCCTTGGGTGTTTCTCCTGTTGGTTTAAACCCTGGGTCTCCATTCTCGGGCCTTTTTCCACTGTTGCCACTGGGGTGCCTCACAAGGCCCGCCTGCGCAGCCACCCTTTGCGCAAAACCACCGCGACCCCCCCGGCCTCGACCACCGAAAGCACCTCTATCGGAAGGCCGGTCGCGCTCACGATCGTCCGCGACTGTTACATGAACTTGCTGGTCTTTCAATTTCTATCAAAGGGTTGAAAGATTGTTTAGCCCTGTCACGAGACCTCCATACGGGAACACTTACTTCAGCATGTTTATTCAGGCCTTCTTTCATAGCGTCCTCGTCACCAAATTCGATGAATGCAACTCGCGCGCGACCAAAGTTACTTTGAGGGAACTTCACTGCTGTTATCTAGAAAAGTACATGTCACATGTCAGCGAATAGTCGAACAGTCTCTGGAGCCCCAACCACTCACCCCATCTTTAGAGTCCAAAAAGAATTCTCTGATTTCACTTTCATTGCAAGGGCCAGGAAGTTTCATGAAGAGAGTCCAGGGATGGCGCCGCCGCGGCGGACCGGTCGGTGTGCGCATACCTGTGCCCTGGCCTGCACCGCTCTCCGCAGGTGATAGCGGATCCGCATCCTGACTAGCTGTTGCGCTTGAAGTGCTGGGTTTAGCTTGGTGAGGTGAATGATCCTTCCTTTCAGAGCCCTCCTTTGAACCAGACTCTTTTTCTGCACGTTCTCGCTCTTTCTCTTCTTTCTTACGCTCCTTCTCCCGTTCCTTTTTTTGTTGCTTCTTGATCTGCTGCTTTTCTTTGACAGAGTCTGAAGTGCCAGTGGTACCGTTGGCTTTTGGCCCATTAGCAGACTCCGGTTGGGCTGACCCTTGATTAACAGGTGATAAAACAGTGGCCTCTGCGTTTGCACTGTTTCCATTGCTATGGACTGATGAGGGAGCACCTAGGGCAGGAGCAGGCGTTTTTGTTTGAGCTGGAGGAAGAGATGAAGTCGCAGACTGCGGAGTTGGTGCCGTAGTAGATTGGGTGGCAGTCCTGCGATACAAGTAATTGAAGCCTGGAATAAGGACAAATAGTCAGTCTGCATAGCAACGCGCATGACGGCCAGCGCACCTTGGCTCTTTAACTCTGCGCTTACTCTTCCGTTCCTAATATCCAGAACCAGAGAGCCGTTTGCTGCATCACAGAGGTTCCAATTCCAGCAATTCTTCCAAGCGGACTCCTCTCCTGAAGTGGGGCCAGTTCCAGACCCGGGAGCTGCTGGGATACGTTCTATCACAGCCAGAGCCTTCTCGAGCAAGATACGTTGATTATCGCTATTATGGGACAGTAAGCATGTGCGCATGCAACCTGGAACAAGGATATGGAGAAAACCTACTCTATTACCGCATCTACTTGGGGTTTAACATTTTCCCAGACCTTGTCAAAGGCATCCTTGCCGACAATAAGCTTGTGTCTGAACCCCTCCAGGTCACCCTGAACGCTGAATTCATTATAACTTGATGCGTAACGGAAATGAAGCCCAGCAGATATAGTCAAGTCTGCTTTGAGAACTAAAGCAAGCTGGGCAATGAGACCCTCTCTGCCTGGAGCGGCGTGTGTCACGAGCAATCGAGTTTCTGTCTGATCAAACACCCGCTGTGCAGTGTCGACGAGCTCCCCTATTTGCAATGCTGTCGTCCACATTGTTCCCTGGCCTCCTGCAATGGTTGCTTGGCCTTCGCCGTTGTCGAACATTTTATGCGGGACTAAGGCTCCGCCAAGCCCTAATAACCGCAATTTCACGCCGCCAATATCTAAACACCGCGTAGTCGCCTCATCGAGGACACTGAGGTTAGGTACGTCGTATTGACCACTGCGAAACTTTTCGATCACTGCGACATCTTCACATGCGCCCCAAACAGTGTAAACAGGAACGGCAAGCTTGATTGAACCTGAAAGAAGTAAAGAGAACTCCGAGAGAAGTGGAGTGGAAGAAGAAGTGATGGTATTGCGTATGGAAGCGGAAGAGGCCTCTGGAAGGAGAAGGGCATTGCGTTGGACAGTTGGAATAAGAGGAGAATATTGGATTAAGTGGCGTAGCGTCCTTGAAAACATCATCATGGCTTAATGAGAAATATATGAAATACATAGGGTTACGTACCGGTCATTGATTCTATCCAGGCTCGAGTTCTCTGAAAATGGAACAAAGGTGTATCTGGGGACAAATGCTATCAATAAGAGAATACTCACCGAAGAAGCCAAAGTCTCCCGTATGTATAACAGCTTTAGCATCGGCATCTCGGGCAAGTTCATTCAAGCTGGATATACGACCACGAATGTCTGCGACGCAAAGGATGCGACCAGCGACGGTATCAAGCAGCTTCGTCTGGGTATTCACCGAGGAGGCTGTGGGACGAGGCAAGGGAGTGGTACCAGGACGAGAGATGGGTCGAGACATTGTGAGAATACTAGTAAGCCGATGGTACAAGCGTGCGGAAGGTCGTTGCTGACAGCGCCAAAGGCTAGTTCGGACTTTGAATATTTCCACATACATGCTAATTCAACAAAAACGCAACCGCTTCCCGCTGGGGATTCACGAAACTACAAGGCTTGGAAGATCATGAGTACACAAGATGGTGTCTGAACGTACAACGTGAAACACGCTGGTTCTCGGGCTATAGCCTATATCATTGTTTGCGGGATAGCACATCCTCGACGATGCCACGAGTTCGCGACAAACTGGTGGGTCGCATGAGTCTTCCAACATCCTACTCTCACTCGAATTCTAATAGGTAATGCTGCAGTACTCCCGTGCTTCCACACATCAAATCATTTTGAGACGGTAAGCTATGTCCGAACCAATGATGTTGCTCATGTTGTTGAAACCGGTTATAGTACGCACCTGCTGTGTTCATCATAAGATACTTCTAGGGGTCCCAAGCGTCATCTGGTGTGCATACTCATCGTTCAGTTGGCTCTCAACATAACTGACAAGTGATACGAAATCTCCTTTTTATATTCTATGATTTTATCCGCGCCGTGCTAAACCTTATAGAAAGGCGCAGGCCCTGGACAACATTTGCCGGAATTCCATGCCGGCACATTTCTTACTGTTCCTGTACGAGATTCTCACATCGGAACACAAGTTAATTAGAATGTGGTGGGGAACAACATATCTACTGGCGATAAGACTTCTAAGAATTTCAGGGAGGTTTATCCAACGGTCTCCGGCGACTCATGGGTGTTCCTGACAATAACCAGTCATCCTGAGGACGCAACTCTAGTTGGCTTGCGCCTTGCAGCCGAATGTCTTGTTCGAGAAATTCTTATTTGGATCATGTAATGAGGAGCTACAGTAAGTTGACCAGCACACCGCTTCAACTTGGTCTCCTTTTATCTCCCTTGAATCGTTATTTCCTATGATGCGATAGACACCAGTTCCCTACTTGTCGGTGCTTTCAGAAACAAGCAATTCAAAAAGCGAATGATTTTAAACCGACTCTTTCTCCCATCAGCAATGTCAATCTAACCTACAAATAGAAGTACACTTCCGACGAAGAGCTCTATGGACAAAACCTGCAAGAATATTCAAAACCCTACAGAACTGACTTGTTGAAACATTGTCATCAAATATTCGGGTTGTCTTCAGCGAGTCTCTCCGTACTTGGGATGGTAACCTGCAACTAAGGCGTTGTCCTTTTTTTAAAAAGGGAAGCAAACAAACAATTTTTATCGATGCAGATGGCCTCTCGATCGATCGTTATACCAGGTCAGTTGTATTTCGAGTCTTGGAATGCTTCTAATGGGTGCCAGACAATGACAGAGCGGTCGGTGCATACATTCCCAATATTGCAGTCATAGCAGACTGAAAAATGCTACAATGTTCTGTCATTCGTTAAATTCACTAAATTAGTGCTGCTGCAACCATCAAGCCAATCAAGTAGACTGCATCGACGGCACGCAGTCGCTCTCAACTATTCAAAAACACTTTCACATTCGTTATGGGTAGATACGACTTAATCTTGAAACAAGTCTTCTACCAGCGTTGTGTATTAATTGTTAATGAGGTGTGTTTGTACAATTGGAATCGACCAGACAATATCACTGATTCTTTTTCTCCAGACTGGGTCCTTTGGGAGCATCCATTCGAAGGGGGGACTGGATACTTGCAAGCGCATAAATCCCAACCATGAGAATAGGTATCAACAACCCAAATGTGACGAGAAGCGCTGTGATAAGTCCTGGGGTGAAAAACCTATACCGCTGCACGAGGTTACCTTCTGCCAAAGTGGTGTTGAGAGGAGCGTAAGTAAGATCGACTTTAGAGGCCAACTCGGAGACAGGATGGGAAGGGTGTCCTTCTGAGATGGAGTCTTGACGTTTGACAAGTGGTTGGGAGCCAGCATAGATGACAAAGTGAGTAGGGAAGACAGTCGTCACACGAGATATGTCGTCTGAAAGTTGCATCTCTGACGCATACATGTTAGGCACAGAATATAATACAGCAGTAACACATCTAAACGTACCATGGTTACCCATTATCCCTTTCCTTTCCGTGTTCTCACCCTCTAGATGTGGCATGCTCACGCAAACAATATGCATCGTCCCCTTCTGCCATTCAACACCACCTTGCCCTAAGTTAAGCTCCACACGCCTTGCGCCACAGCGGTCCGTAAGTGTACGCTTGAACTCGTCCCATGAACCGCTACCTGAAGGGGAAATATATGGTATTTGTAGCGATGAAGCTGCATCACTTAGACGTGTTGTGATATGTGATGATTGAGAAAGAGTCCTGAGATCTGAGGCATGCAACTACACGACGAGAATATTGAGTTGGACAACCTGGTGAATGAGAAACAACATGCTTACCCCAGGATGTTCGGCTATTATAACAGCATCGTATTGGCACAAATCATTTTCCTCCAAAAGCACGTTGAATAAATGTGAGGTATGTGTCAAAGGCTTTGGACCTGTCGTGAGCGAGTCGAGTCTATCAAAGCTATATACAATCAGCCGGATGATTAATCTATATGATGGATGTCCTACTGATGGGAAGACCAGACAACGACTGGAACTGTGTCCTTGAACGCACGAGCCAGGGGCAAAAGGGCTAACCAGGCTAGAGACCGTACAGACATTTGTTTGCACAAGCGCTCGCTGCTTGTCACATAAGTCACACTTTCTCGCAACGCAATTCCACCTCGAGATATGAGGTCTTCTGCTAATCCTTAACACCGAGTCATATCTTTCATGCAAGAACTGACGAGAATCCATATTCGAGTTTGTGAGACTGTTCAGTTTGAGCATTGCAAGATCATTTCAAGTTCCTCACCACTGACCTCTTCCTTCAGTACGGTTCTGTGGTAGGTCCTCATTTGTCTTAGCCTCTGGGGCTTCAGCTCCATGTAAGGTCAATGTCTTTGACAGCCCTTCAACAAGTCCCGCGTTAAAATGATGTCTGAAAATCACTTATGGCTTACTCCGACATTGAGTCAGCATACAGAAAGCTACACCTTGTTCACTGGGTGACTCATCGTTTTCAACGATAATTATTTTGGAAGTTAAATGTGGATACCTCCATCGTAGCGACAAGATGTATTCCAGATTTTCAACCTTAAGACTGTACTCACAGGCTAGAGGAGTCCAAGACGACCTCCATCTCGTTGAACTGGTTTCTAGATCCAGACTGTGGCACGGACGAAAAAACATCCGCGCCAGATGCCAGGGCATCTATGAGCATCGATAAACGCGACGTGGTCATATTAGGTTCCTAGTAGTGTTATTACTTAAGAAAGAAACAAAAGGAGGATAGAAGGCGGTGTACTTTTCGTATTTGTTCCAAATCATCTTTAAATCCGTCTGCAATTGATGCCATCCAAAACTTGCGGAATTTCTCTTTAAGCGCATTCTCTTTTTCTTTTTCGGCGTCTGTGGTTGGGTTTGTGGGAATTATGGCTGGCAGAGTTGTATCAGGAGGAGAGGGCGAGCGAGATGGGTGACGGCGTGGCGTCTGCTTCAAAGAGCTTAGTATTGTGCCTTCTGCAGGTTCAGCAGGCCGAGCGGTGGACGCAGACGAGGTGGAAGATGAAGACGAAGATAATGACGATGTGGACGAAGATGCGGACGAGTCGGAATCTGAGCCATCTGCTATGGCGGAGGGCAACTCTTTGGAAGGTGAGGGTGAGGGGACCACACGGGGACGTTCATCTTCAGAGGAAGAGGCGGATGAGGATGAGGATGAAGAGACGGATATGTTTCGCCGTTTGCGTTTTCTGTTACGCTTTCGTACCCGAGGCGCACTAGGAGCCATGGTATGACAAGACGCGTGACAGCAAAATTTGCGTCACGGTAGAGCTTCGTCGCATTGCAGCAGAACTAGCTAGAGTAACTCTCACAGCCCCAGTCTCTCCAATGGACTCTAAAAGAGTCGGCATCATAGGTATACTCTATATCCTCCTTCTGTCCTCACTTAACCCCTGCACCAGGTGGCGGCCAACTTGGTCGCATGCTCGCAGCCTCCGCCTCTCTCCTCAACATACCTCTTGTTTTCCTGGATCCCTCTCCCTCCTCTCCCGCAAAACAAATCACGGTCCCTCCACCGCCCCTTAGACATATCACCGGCTCTTTTACTGCAGCTAGTTCTATCCGTTCGCTCGCCGCCCAGGTGGACGTCCTCACTGTCGAAATAGAGCACGTAAACGTGGATGTGCTCGCCGACATTCAGAAAACGACCAGTGTTCAAGTCCATCCGAGTCCACAGACACTGCGCGTTATCCAGGATAAATTCCGGCAAAAAGAACACTTGCGTGCTCAAGGGTTGCCTGTTGCAGAGTACGTTGCGGTGGAGGGGGTGCGTGGGGTGCGTGGTGCGGTGGAACAGCTGGGGCTGCCGCTGATGCTGAAGAGCCGCACACTTGCATATGATGGACGCGGGAATTATATGCTACGTGCGGTGGATGAGGGTGCGATTCAGCTTGCACTTGACGCGCTTCACGACTGTCCGCTGTACGCAGAGAAGTGGGTCCCATTTGCGCGGGAAGTTGCTGTGATCGTCGTGCGCTCGATGGAGGGCGTGGTCGTGTCGTATCCTGTAGTGGAAACTGTGCATAGGGCAAGCATCTGCCATTTGGTATTTGCACCATTGCGTGCAGGGGAAGATGTCGTGCAGCGTGCGAGAAAGATTGCGGAGGACGCAGTGAGCACTTTTGAAGGTGCGGGTGTATTTGCAGTTGAGATGTTCCTGCTCCACGATGGTCAGAATTAGTTTCTTTCCCGAACGAACAATAACGATATGCTCGACAATTTGTTGCAGATACCATTTATATCAACGAGATCGCGCCTCGCCCACACAATAGCGGACACTACACCATCGAAGCGTGTCACACATCACAATATGAAAACCATCTTCGAGCAATTCTTTCCCTCCCCCTCGGTTCCACCGCCCTCGTTACTCCAGCCGCAGCCATGCTGAACCTGATCGGCTCATCCTCCTCCATGACACCCATTCTTGCAGTCGCACAGGTCGCCCTCACACTCCCCGGCGCACACCTCCACCTCTACGGCAAGTCTGAGTGCCGCACAGGGCGGAAAATGGGCCACATCACCCTTGTCGCAGACAGTGATGCGCAGTGCAGAGATCGTCTTCGGGAGTTACTCTTAGTGCTTCCTGCTGAGGATCACACCGTCCCTTCATCCTCTCATCCCTCCATCCCACTTCACACTCCCTTCCACACTGACATCTCCGTATCCCACCCTTTCCCTCTTGTCTCTATAATCATGGGCTCCGACTCCGACCTCCCAGTGATGCGGCCCGCGGCAGCTGTCCTTGCACGCCTCCAGGTGCCACATGAACTTACGATTGTGTCCGCGCATCGGACGGTCGATCGGATGGTTCGATTTGCTAGAGAGGCAAGAGCAAGAGGTGAGTAGCCCTTTACTTATCGATCTTTTTCCTTGATTATATTCTGGGTTCCTGTTCTTTCTTTACCACTTACATACTTCACAACATGGGCCTATCGATCCCCTAACATCACCGCAACCCAGGTGTGTGCGTGATCATTGCCGGCGCAGGCGGTGCCGCGCATCTACCAGGTATGGTCGCAGCCCTCACGCCTCTCCCTGTCATTGGCGTCCCAGTAAAAGGAAGCAGCCTTGATGGCGTAGATTCGTTGCATAGCATCGTCCAAATGCCTGTTAGTGGGACATAACTTCTTTTTAATTCCTTCGGTTTCTCCACTTGTTGACACCTGTCTGCACTCTCAGCGCGGCGTTCCTGTCGCAACCGTTGCCATCAACAACGCCTTCAACGGCGGCCTACTCGCAGCACGCATCATAGGCGCAGGCAACCCAGATGTCGCGAACCGCGTAGAGACGTACACGCGGGAAATGGAGGTTGAGGTGATGGCCAAGGTGGAGAAGTTAAAGGTAGTGGGGTGGGAGGTGTATCCTGGGTAGGAGCAAAAGATATATTGAGAACTAGTCGGAAGTAGAACGTTAGTAATTCTTCTTCGACATGGACTTGGAAAGGTGTGAGTATAGGATCGTACAACATTGACAATGCATTTACTGATTCTGCTTACTTTGAGATGTAGTCTTAGCTGGATGATCGCCAGAGTCAACACATGTTGACAATCAACAGGACTTGTGTCTGTAACTTATAAGATTATTGATAAAAGGGAATATTAACTGCATAGTACGTCCCTGGGTGCCTTAAATCCCCATTTAACCGCGATCCTTGATCAACAGCTCAGAGCTAGCGCTACATCAGTCGTTGAGGCCTCCAAATTTATAACGCTCCTCTTCATGACGGCGCAGCCTATTTGCGCTAATATATTGAATATTTTTTCTGAGCTTTGGAAAAGACTGTGTTATCTCTATTTTCATCTATTATAACTACCTCGGTGTAAGGCAGGTATACAAATAAAGTGATATTATAACAACTAACGAATGAAACACATCAGAGAGAATAGAGAATAGAGAATGAGAAAACCAGGTGTATATTGTTTTGAAGGAGAACCTGATATCATTTCTGGAAAAGCCCCGCCGCCTCATTCACAGCCAGTCATTCGACACCCTTGAGACGCGCAACTTCCTTGCGAACGTTGACACTCACTCCTAGGTCTGCCCTTGCAATCGTACGCACCCGTTCCACCTGTGCTTGCACCTGCCCAACTTCTATCAAAAGTCCAGCTGCCAGAGACAAGTCTTCTTCGTTGCGATACTGTAATTCAGCAAACGTGTCGTTAAGCTGCTTCCACTCGCGGTCCATCGCGACACTCAATGAAGAGTTTTCGGCTCGGAGTTGAGCCGCGGCGATGTGTTCAGTGACGGCGGCATACAGATAGCTAATCAATGGTGCGGATACGGTCCATACAGCAGACCCGTTGTTCGAAAATGTGGAAGGGCTGCCCTCATTGGAATTGAGATGCAGGTTCTGAAGAGATGTAAAGATATGGTCACAATACGCCCGAAAGTCTGTGCTCTTCTCAGTCTTGGAATCTTCGGGTTTCGAAGTCGTCTCTGGTAGTTCTGCTTTGAACCTGTCAACAGGGACTGGGTTTGCTTCTTGTTCCTGGTTTTGAGTCGGTGTCGCATCCGTAGTCTCACGAGTTCCATAGAAACCATCAGACGAAACACCGCAACGTTCACCAGCGCCAGACAACGTTCCAAGAAAAAGCCCGACATCCGCCAAAATAGACCCCATGCGCACACACTCGCCCAAAAGTCCATCCAAAACATCCTTTTCCTTCTGAACAATACACCCACATGCCAGGAGTCGACGCACAGCCTCTGACTTGGCATTGTCCTCCAAATCAGCGTTAGTTATCGCCGCTGCGGCTACCCGTATCCTCTGTAGCACAGGCTCGAAGTATTGGTTCCATAACTCAGTCTTGTACTTTTCTCTCGCGAGTCTATATCGCGATTGAGGTTCTTCATCTTGGTGCGCCCTATTCTGAAGGAAGTCTGCTTTCGCTGCATTCTCTCCAGACTCATCGTCAGAGTCTGACGTCGTACTCAAACCATCAAGAGCCATCAAAAACTCAAATTCAAGCTGTTCAATCCGGGTCTTGCATGCAACGGAGCTCTTCCCCAAGACTTCCAAAGCTGCAGCTGAAGTCGATGAAATCGCCGTGACACAATAAGAGGCTGCAGAGGATCCTCCGTATCTGATTGGTGTCGACTGAGACGCTATTGAGGACCTTTTATCTTTGGAGTGTGTGGGTGTCTGCATCGCCCATTCGCTATGATCAAAAGGTATCAGGTAAGGAAGCGCACCAGTAGTACGAGTCCTGCCATATATGCTGAGTTCTTCGGTGCTCGCAGAGTGGGACGTGTGAAGGAGTAATGCTCACGTGATCTTCCAGTTTTGTGATTACCTACTGATCGGAGACAGGAATTTCCTAACCAGAGAAAAACATTTGTCAAGAATTCCCTTATTCGAGATTTTATCAAAGACTATGGGAACAAATGTTTTTGTAAAATCATGATTGCAAGACAATAAATATATTTTAAGAACGCTTTGGCTCATAAATATTTTATAAAGTATGGATCCTTTTAACCTATATTTGTCTAGCCAATGAGTTCTTCTACGACTCCAGTGTGTCTGGCAACAATTTTGGGGATACAGAAATGCTCTTTTTTCCGGGCCAATCCTGTCCAAACCTGAAGGAGTAGTAATAAAGTTTTTTAGCCTAAGCCTAGAAATACAGATGTTTTCCAGCCAGAAAACTTTCCTACAGCTGCTGCGTGCATGACTATCTGCATAGTAAAGATGGATGAAGCTTGTCTCACCGTGTATAGAAAACGGTCATCGGTATGCACAATAATAGCGTCCCAATACGATATCCATTACGTCATAACTATCCGTCCAAGCATGATTCTTAAATTCCTCATTCGAAGAACGGTCGTGATCCAATAATGAAATCTTATGCGCGAGTATTATAATATCCATAATTACATCGGATTAAATGATATTCAAACCCGTTGCGCAGTTGGGGACAATATTTGAACAAATTTTACTTTCTGTGTAGGTGCCACATAGTGAGGTGGAAGTGACCCATTGCAATGTTAATAACAGAAAGTAGGGAGAAACTGGGCACTTGGATGAAGGGCTGGAAGAGCTATCTCGGGACTTATATCAGTTTGGCATAGGTTTTGGTCGAAATGTCCAAGATCCTCACGTTTCGGTCTCTGTTCTGATTTACCAGAGGGGTATACTTATTCATCAAGGAGAGTTTACAGGATCTAACACCTGACCTTGGTTCGTTAGATCAATGCAGAAGCAGATTGTCGCGAGGGAATGAATCATCGTATAAACTAGACGTGCCCCAGCTACTGCCAATTACCTGTAGTGGATTAGCGCGGTTGTGTTCGATGCTCAGCTCGGTAGTAGCCGGTACTTCAACGTCTCTCCAAAAACCAACGACAACCAATCCTTTCGTGTCTCGTCACCTTGATCTCGCTTCTTGAATCTTATTCCAATACTTTGACCACGTTCATTATTTTATCGCGCTCCCTCCTTTGTGATGACCATCCAAGTCATCGATGCTAGGCGACCTCAGCGACAAGACACATTTGACTTACGCGGCGAGATCGTCACAGACGACTCCTCCCAGCGTGTCCAACTTGATACCAACATGCATACCTCAGACGATGACCATTCAGTGCTTGAAGATGATTCTTCAAATGAGGATAGGGATGGCGAGTACATGGATGAGGATGATGGATCTTCCTCTCTTTCCATACCCAACGAGTCCATCGACTTTGACCTCGTGTACTCTCTCCATAATTTTGCCGCAACGGTCGAAGGCCAAGCCAGTGTCGTCAAGGGCGATAGCCTTTTTCTCATGGATGACAGCAACAGCTACTGGTGGCTAGTTCGAGTGTTGACAACACAAGAAATAGGATATATTCCTGCTGAGAACATTGAGACGCCGTTCGAACGCCTTGCACGGTTGAATAAACACCGTAACGTCGATGTACGTCGTCAGGAACTTGTCTGCTTCACTGTCTTACCCCGCTTTTCAGCTTGCGTCCGCCACGCAAGAAGAACTACAGGAAAATGCCCAGTCTTCTCGCGAGCGCCTTCGTGGTATTAGTGGCTCGAGGAACGTCCATAGTACCTCACCAAGCAGTCCGCGTGCAGGTGATCGCAAGACTGTCATCTTCACTGGCTCTACCATACACAACTATCCACCAGCTTTGTGGGGAGATGAGGAGCTTGAAGAGGATTGGGATGATGATGACGTAGACTACGAAGAAGAGTTTGATCAGGAAGCCGAACATGAAGAAACAGCGGTCTCTTCAGCAGGAGCTCTCGACGGCATGGAACCGGATGACGGAATGAGCTGGGAAGGCACTGTTGTTGAGGAGGAGCGTGCTCGTGCTGCTGCTACTTCCCCATCCTCAGTCGCCACGACTCCAACCGCAGTGTCTATTTCCACGCCGTCAGATGATACATCCCACACGCTTAAACCTGGAGCTGTGCAGCAGCAACTCGCACCCATCACCATTTCTACACAACCTCCTACCCAGCCTTCTACGCAGTCTACACAACAGAAAGGGCTAGCGACGACACTCCGGCAACAGACGTCTCGGGAGCTTCTCTATCCTGACGACTCTCTACCTCAAGGAAGTCCTGCATCACCCTCATCCCCAAATAATTCTAGCTCCCCTGGGAGTGCGTCATCAACGGCTCGAATGTTCGTGGATCCCGCAACTGCAGGCGAGACAAGGAAGATTTCAGTGACCCCATCCATTGCTCGAGAAGCTGCGCGCCAATCGCTATTGGCTCAACAGCTTGCTCAACAAGAAGAGAGTGTGAAACGAGCTCGGGAGGAAGCACAGGCAGCTGATGAGAGTGCCAGGAAGAGAGGAAAGATTAAGGAAACGACTCAACCAGTGTCATCTTTAACCGCTGGAAGAGTTGGCAGCAATGATTCTGGGAAAGGGCCAACAGGTTCTGGTACAGCCAAGCTTCGCAAAGGTCGAGACTCGCCTGCCCTCGATGAAGATGGCGGAAAGAAGGAGAAGAAGAGGAGTGGCGTGTTTAGTCTGTTTGGACGAAAGAGGGACAAGAATAAGGACAAGCATCCCGATAGTGTCGAAGGCATCCGTAGCTCGGACGATTCTGGTCGCTCAGGCAGTGTTCATGGTCAATATACACCCTCGCCTCCCGAAACCACAAGATCTTCTGCAGCGACAGGCCCTGCTTCCTCTCCCCAGCTCCGGAGCCGTAGTTCAAGTGACCCAAGACGTGTTAATGCTGGTTCAACGCCAACACCTGGCCAAGCCCCGCCCCTCCAGGCAGTTTCCCCAGTGGTCTCTCAGCACTCACTCAAGATGCAGCAGATTGATCAGCAACAACAGGCGTTGTATCAACAGTACCTTAAGAGTTCTCCAGCATCTGCGCCCGAGGGTCCGTCGTACGGCTTACAGTCTGCTGCCAGCGTCATGCCGATCAATAATAATAACCTTTCCGCCGGGTTCCGTTCACAGGGAGGCCGACCTGGATCGCTCATCTTGTCGCCGACAGGTCTCGACGGTCAAGGTGTACCGGAACTCAGCGTCATTCGGGTCTTCGCTGGACCCAATTTGCATACTGAGGCAACATTCAAGACAGTTCTCCTCAATGCATCGACGACTTCCTCGGATCTCATTCGGCAAGCAATGCAACGTTTTCGGCTCGCAGCAGGGGAAGACGAAGCAGACTATTATCTGGAAATCAAACAGGTAGAGGGCCAATCTGCTGTGTTGTTACCTCACGAGAAACCACTGGGTGTTTTTGAAGGACTCGTTGAAGCTGCACAGCTTGAAGTCCCGAAGGTGAAGCGAAGCAGTGTAGGGAGTATAAGTTCAGTGTCAAGCCAACTCTCCATGCATCCCGCCATCAAGAAACTAAGCATGAATGATTTCACGGACGATTCTGCCGTAAAATTTTATCTTAACAGGCGTCCATCAACGAACATAAGTGACGTGGACGAGGACGACGAAAAAACTATAATAATCTCCACCGATGAGTACGACGATACCTTGCTGACATCTCCGCCCAAGCCTTCGTTGACTGTTACAACTGCCAGCGGGACCAACGTCACCCCAGAACGCTTCAGCTCCCCATCAGCACGTTTCGCTCTCCAGGTCTGCATTCTTCCAGAGGATCTTCCTGATGGAATGATCTTCGATCCACACACGGAGGCAATTGTGCCAAAGAGCTCTTTACGTGATCGATCGTTGTCTAATGCAGCCGCTTCTTCTGGCGTTTCGCAGACACAGCGTCGGAAAGTGCTACCGTTCCCAAAAAATACTACCGTTGCGGAAGTTATAGAACTGGCATTGGAACGTTTTGGTATCGCGGAGGGGGTTGTTGATGGAGGTGATGAGATCGAAGATAAACTTGCGAAAAGAATAAGTCTTGCGCGCGTCAGATACGGACTTGCAGTGCAAATAGATGGACAAGGTAGGTTAATATGACCCATTCATTTTACACGTTGTTAAATTTTCCTTCGCTTGCAGAACGGCAACTCCAACCTTCGAGTAAAATTCTTGATGCATTCCAGCGACCACCAATATTCAAAGTCGTAGAACGTCGTTCCGGGGAAAAGCGACGATCAGTTGATTCTGCAATGCTGCTAAGTGTAGGGGAGGATGTGCGACCTGACGATCCTATCTTTATGTTGCGTCGTGCCGTGGGCTTCCGGAACCCAGGCAAGTCGAAGATGCCGTTAGACGAGATTGCGCTGCAGCATCTCCATCAACGCGAGTCAGCGTCCGAGTCGAGCACTGTGGGTGGGCCAGAGGATGCCAAACCTCAGCAAATGTCCCGTCAAGAGCTCATTGCTGCGCAGCGGCTTGCCTCGCGTGAGAAGCAACGTGCCATCCTCTCTGCACAAACGAACTCCGAGCGTGGAGTTGACGTATTATTACCAGGCAATGCAATGTTGCGCAGCTCCCTCCACGAAACGAGCGACAAGATGCGATACTCGTACGTCCAGGATGGCGAGATATTCGACATTAGCGATATCGTTGAGGAGGAGCAGCGAGGGGGCCGAACGATCCCTGGTCAGGGAGATAAACGGGATTGGCTTGAGGGTGTCATTGCACGCAATCACGAAGGCTTGGGAGACAACCTGGACCGAGTGTTAAACAAGATCAAGGGCAGCAGGCCGCCTGGTAAGCTGGACGCACCTAGTTTGTCTAGCGTCAACGCAGACTCTCGGACTAGTGATGCATCGGCATACTCACTGGGGGAAGGCGTCGAACCAACATCCCATGGTGACCCAACCTCTTCCCGTGCCGCCACGCCTTCTGCCTTTCAAGACGGGAAAGCGTCCCACCCTGCATCAGGGACACCAGTCGACCGTGAAAAGGCAGGTTCCAAAGCCGGTAGCTATCGGAACAAACAACCTTCTATAGGTTCGCTTCGCTCCGAAGACTCGTCCAACGAAACATCTAGTCCTTCGACTCCTGCTACAACTGCTACCAACCATCAGCCCAGGAGCAATACGCCACGTCGTAGCCCTCTCATCGTGAAGGACGACTTTGGTGTGTCTGATATGATGACGATTATCGAACTCAACGCGGCATCCAAAAGGCGACCACCTCCACCGCCAATGGATTATGTCGACGAGATGCTGTTCGGCTCACGGTTGAACTTGGAGGACCTGCATCCGCGGGTCCGAGAAATGTTTTCGGAGACATTCAAGCAGCTTGATGATATGGATCGGGTGAGCAGCCATTGCCCAGGTTGATGTGCCATTCTGTGTACTTATCGTTGTACAGAAATTGGATCTTGCGCTGGCAGCGGCCTCTCATGGGTTCTAGAACACATGGTGCTTCGGATTTAATTAATTGTATATCACCAAGGTGTATTCTGGTGTAGTATGTAGTGCCGCCGACCAACGAAAAACATCTGTGAGCCTTTACTTCCGTTATATAATAAGCCATCTGGCGTATCGTGCGACACGCCCTTGCGGCTACCCAGGCAACGTTTTATCACCGGGCTTTACACACCGTGCAAAACCAAATACTCCACAAAAAGCAAGGCATCCTGTGACCATCATATGGCAACTATAGTTGCACTTCAACTCTTGCAACTGGAGTTTGAGCTTCGCGCAACGGCTCTCCTGACACCTGTCCAACATTTGAAGATTCCCGAATGTGGGTTTAGAAGACATGACAACTGGAGAGACGGCCGTGATGCCGATAGCTCTATGTGCTCGAGTAGAACAAATCATCGCACAGTTTTATATACGATGAGGTGCCATCGCTAGTGGCACCAGCAATAATCAGATAATTCCACGGGGAATTCAGACGTGAGAAGGGTCAAAGTTCTTGACGAGTACACAAACGGTCGATGTGGCTTTTAAGAAATCGGTTTTCAGCTTCAACATTGTGCCCGAGAGCTCAAAAGGGTTGTTGCAGCGAACACTAGCGCCCTCGGACGAGGAAACGGAGCTTGCCTGTCTATCGGTAAAGACAATATTGACCTGACGTACAAACTTGCCGCATACCACTTAAGTGTTGCACGTTTCCACGCCTGATACCTGCACAAGTTTATATCCCCACTCAAACTCCTACTCTTTTCCGACATTGATCTGTTCTCCAAGTGAGATAATACAGCATGCCTCCAAATCCTTCTCCCCCGCTACACGACCCCTCAAAGCCACTTCCAGGGCGAGTTGGAAACCTTACAGTTATTCAACAACATACGCTAGAGAAATTCAGGAATCAGCTGCAAGAGGAGGGTGCGTAGATCGCGTTATACTCATACTCTGCGGATGATGCTCAAGGGGATCATTGGGGGGCAGGGTACTTCGTCCCGGAACGCCATGACGATGCAACGTTGTTGCGGTTCTTACGGGCTAGGAAGTTCGACCTGGTAAAAGCAAAGCAAATGCTCATCTCTGCGGAGCAGTGGAGGAAGACGTTTGGTGTGGATGATATAGTCCAGTACGTCTGCGAGCACTCTGTCTTGCGATTATTTCTCTTTTAACTCCATCAATGCAGAAACTTTGAATACAAGGAGCAAGCAGAAGTAGACAAGTATTACCCCCAATATTATCACAAAACAGACAAGGTGAGGCAGTGCGATAAATCCCTTCTCCCGATTGCGATTTACCGTGCCCCACGTAGGATGGCCGACCTGTATACATCGAACGACTAGGAAAGCTTGATATCAAAGCACTCTATAGCATCACAACACATGAGCGGCAACTGCAGCACCTTGTATTCGAGTATGAAAAATGCTTTACAGAACGTTTCCCTGCCTGCTCCGCCGAAGCCGGCCACCACGTCGAGACCTCGTGCACGGTGATGGACCTGCATAACGTGGGACTCGGGCAGTTCTACAAGGTCAAAGACTATGTGATGCAGGCGGCTGGGATTGGACAGGATCGCTACCCCGAGTCTATGGGCAAATTCTACATTATCAATGCGCCGTACCTCTTCTCGACCGTTTGGTCCTTCATCAAGGGATGGCTTGATGAGGTCACTGTGTCCAAGATACATATCATAGGCAAGGACTACAGGAGCCAGCTGCTGGAGCAGATCCCAGCCGAGAATTTGCCAAAGGACTTGGGTGGGACATGTGAATGTGAAGGAGGGTGTTCCTTATCAGATGCGGGACCATGGAACAAGTGCGTGCGGGAGGTGAAGATAACGAATGGGGTTACGACTGAGACACCAGAAGTATAACCCACTCGTTGAAGCTTCCTCGTGATAGTGTACATTCCTGTTTAATTTTACATTGCAATTACAACTCGCATCGTTTCATCTGGCGATAGTGTCGACCGGGCTCAACACTGGGTCAATATTGAAGTGTTTTTGTTTATCTTTTTGCTGATCTTCTACCAGATCAAACCAACATCCAAATTACTAGAGGATCAAGTCTTGCTTCCTGTCTAATATCGGACCAACAAGTATCGACCACCGTAACATCCATGTCTCTGTGAGGAATTCATGGCAATGTCTCTCAAAACTGAGACAGCGGGAGTTTTACTGACGTGAGTTTCGGGGGCGAGACCACGACTCACAAGGGCGAGATATATCTCGTACACCAAGTGGATTATGCGAGACATGTTGCATGGCTGCCTACCGTCTTAGACTTCCGAGCCTGACGCGGAACAACTTCCAGAGAAGAATATAAAGCATGCCTCTGCCCAGGCAATATTTCTCTAAGTTCTTTCCGAAGTACTTCTCTCTCGATTTATTTTCCACGGTTACAGACAATAACCCATCCTTTACAAAAATGCTCCAATTCACCCAAGGCATTTCTTCTTTGAAGAAGAAGGTTCGACGTGGCATCGCCAAGCTCCCCAAGGCTGAGGCACACGTCGTCGAGAGGAGGGTCTTGCCAAGTGTCTCCTGGGTTGTTCTCGATCCCAGTATCTGGCCGCGTCAAGTCGCCACCGCTGAAAGGCGTGCAGAAACNATAGCTCAAGGTGCTTCGGCACTGTTCAATGGAAGCTTGGACTCGCTGCCTTCGTCCTCTCCCGCCTCGTCTGTTGCCCCTTCCATTTTTTCTCAACACAATTCTTGGGCCAGCTCGGTACTTACAATGTCAACCCCTTCTCTCGATGAGGTTGAGAAGGCTGGTCACTTATCCGAGTCAAAGGTTCGTCACTCTTCCGAATTAGATACTAACCCTTTGTCAAAGGTGACCGCCGATCATTGGAGCTGTGAAGATGTATGCTCCCTCTTCTGCACATCAGCCGGACAGATGCTCACGATTTGAGCAGGGTCAGATCGTAGTTCAAACTACTTACGGTTTCTCTGTCATCGCCCCTCCCACAGGTCGTGGATCTTCTCGTACGACCGGAGTGTCACTCAAGATTGGTATGGGGATGGATCGCTGCGAGGCCCTTGCGAAGGTTGTGGCGGAGTGCACGTCTCGGAAGGACTACGAGGGCATGGTGTTCACCAGCAACGTCTATGACAACCTTGTTTACGATCAGTGCTCCTACGAGTCGTGGCTTGAGTGGACAAAGGGACGTCCCGCAGAGGACCGCGTGCTGTGGGTGCTTGCGTGAAGAGTTTCAAATCTTCAACAAGCAGCAAAGCAAGAAAAACAAGTACGCTTGCATTTTTCTTTTATATTTTTATTGATGATGACCTGTATCTCCTCAGTCACCATCTATAATGCTTAAACTACTACCCAGTCGGCAAACTCTCCTTTCGCGAACTATATGCACGCTAGGAGGCATTGGGCAAGAATCGAATATCAAAACACGATTCGAAACGACCCGGAAGGGCTTCGATCAGGCAGCAAACCGAACTTGGAACGGACCTTTAACATCCTACAAGGTGAATCCTTTTCCTGATCACTTTTGAAATTTGTTCGGCTTATGCCCCATGCTTCAGTGTCCCATTTCGCTCCTGTCAAAGACACGGTGATGCACATCCCACAAAAATACCCACATATCTCTTCCTGTGTTTGAACTGAGATTTCGGCTGCTCGCTCCCCTGCCCTCCCCTCTCGATCCTGCAGATTCACATGACCGTCGTTCGATGCGCCTCTTTCTGTACGGTGAGGAGCTTGCCGGATACCCTTGGGCCCGGGGTGTTTAGGATCGTCTCCTAAACGTGCATGGAAGTGGAGTGCCTCTCAACGGCGGTCGGATGGTGTTTGCAGTCCTGATCGGGTTGGAAAGAGGCGAGTAGCTGGAATGTAAGTTGAAGTACAAGCAAGAGATATCCATTGGTTCTCGGTCATATTCGACGCCCAACGCGCCCAAAACTGTCAATCCGACCGCCACGCCACCGTTGTTCCGCGTCTTCATCTCACCTTTCTTCTGCTTCTTTCCGCCTGCCTCCCCTGTCGACGCTAGAGATTTACACAACCTCTGGTTCGATGCGACTCTTTCCGTATGGAGAGGAGCCTTCTGAATACTTCAGGGCCCGGGGGTGTTTAGGATCGCTTCTTGACGTACGTGGGAGGGGAGTGTATCGGAACCGTTGTTGGGTAGTATCTACTGTGTTGATCGGGCCGGTAAGTGGTGAGTAATAGGAGCAAAGAGCGAGTTGAAGGTGAGGGGACAACTTCCAATGGGTGCCGTTCCCTGCACACCTAATTCCTGGGGTCTCTCCATCCTTCAATTCCATCCCCGCTGCTAGCTGCCACCAAAACCATAGCCCGGCCTCTGCGTTTATGTCACAAGTTCTCTGACCTACGTCTCAACCTTCCCACCGATTCCGTCTTCTTCCCATCTCTCCATCATTATGCCACAACAAGAATTGTAACCACCCCAACCAGTTACACTCCTGCTTCTGCACACAGCTCCATATGACCGAGACTTGGCTGGAGAGTGAACCGTTTTATGGTCTTTGATCAGATTCGGTGCGAGGCATGCACTTAATAACGATCTCTCTGCCTTGAACAAGCTCCCTTTCCTGACGCCACAGTTTACAGACTTTCTTAGTTCCTCCGCGGTCGTCACCAAAAAAAAGCCTAAAAAAATCAAAAAAATCAGTCAAACTCAAAAAAAAGTTCAAAATCTAAAATCCAAAAAAACAGCTCGCTGTCTAATTCTAATTTAATTTCAATTTGTTCTTCTTCCGGAAGTTGCCTTTGACGCTTTTTTTTTTTGGGCAGTTCCTCTCTGGACTTTCCTTTTCCCCGGACTATCCCTGTTTCTTGGACTTACTCCTCTTTTCAGACCCTCTTTCTCAAGATTTTCTTCGGACGCCCTTTGGAACCTCCTCCCTTCAAACCATTTACTGTGGAACCGTTCCCAACTTGGGGTGCCAGTGTGTCGTCGTATTATTTCTATTGCTACTTATTTCTCAGACCGCCTAGCCGCTGCATTAGCGCTGATGTTAGTGGTTAGGCGGTCGTGCTGGAGCTTCTTTCGGATTACCTAACTACTGCATTAGCGCTGATGTTAGTAGTCAGATAATCCGGTAGGGTCAACAACACATTCTATATATGTCTTCTATACGTCCACGATGTGCTTCTGACGGTTCTGTTTTAGCAGATGAACCAAATTCGCTCTCCTCCGCATGCCAGCCTCACCCCTTTAGGAAAAAAGGTAAGTACGATATTCAATATTCTGGCTATTTTAACCCTTACTTTTAGTCGTTTCCTAGTTTTTCCGCGGTCGTCGCTAAAAAATAACCAAAGGCAGGCGAGTTTCTTGAAAAGTAAGGGTTTAAAGTTCAAACGTCAAAAACAGCTCGTTGTTTAATTCTGATTTAATTCTAATTTGTTCTTCTTTCGGAAGATGCCTTTGACGCTCTTTTTCATTCTAGTCATCGGACGTTTTCTTAGGCTAGATGGTCGCTGCTCTTGGACCCTTATTCGTTTATGGGCAATCTCCTCAATTCCAAACATCCGAGTACACCCGCCTCCGGTACGTTGGTTCACTCCGGAATATCTTCTATGTTTCCTATTGACCTTCCAGCCGTTCCCTCGCACCCACCTATAGCGGCCCATCCTTCTCACGGACTTGACGTGCAGGGGACGGTAGACGCTATATATCACGACCAAAATTTTGGCCTGTTTCTTCTGAGTACACCTCCAACCTAGGCAAACAATCTACATTGAACAGAAACGACGAGGTACGTTACTCGGCACGCTCTCTAGCTAGATTAAGACTTTCCTGATTTCACATTTCTCCAGATATTTCCCAGCGCCGCTGTCCTTTATTCATCCGAGTACACCCGCCTCCGGTACGTTGGTTCACTCCGGAATATCTTCTATGTTTCCTATTGACCTTCCAGCCGTTCCCTCGCACCCACCTATAGCCCACATACGGCCCATCCTCCTCACGGACCTGACGTACAGGGGACGGTAGACGCTATATATCACGACCAAAATTTTGGCCTGTTTCTTCTGAGTACACCTCCAACCTAGGCAAACAATCTACATTGAACAGAAACGACGAGGTAC
>QMFG01002974.1:976-28148 GCA_003314545.1 Ramaria sp. MG151
CTACCTAACGCCCAACCAGGGGCACTCCTACGCGCTGTCAACCCTGCCTGACTTCTATCCCCATAAGGCACTTCGACCCTGACGAAGGTCGGATGTCGGGCCGAAGGTTAAGATCAACCATTCGAGTTCCCACCCCAAGGTTGGCTGAGGTCTCGGGTGGTCCGAGGTTTCGGACCAAGGTTCCCGCGCCTCGGACTTGTGCTTCGCGTGTGTAGGGGCCTTGGAGATGGAGGGCTGGGTGAAAACAGGTTGTCCCCTGACAGAGATAGAATCCTTTCAGAATATCTATCTCTTCAGGAACTATGCACCTTTTCGCAAACATTCCGAAAGCCCCTTGCTTTTACTGTAGGATTACTATTCACTTTTGAATATCATTCTATTCATATGGAAACATTTTCGAACGTTATTACTAGCAATGCATTCATCTATAACACTTATCTTTAATAATTGAATTCTGACACCAAAGTGGATGGCATCAGTGATGCTTGGCAGTCAATTAGTGCCTGTCCATGTATATCGTAAATATCCACTTAGATACACATTTATCTTTTGAGTGTGAGTGTCCTGATCAAGTTAATGATGGTTCAGATTATCAATGACACTTTCCAAAGATGATTTTCAGAAGGAAGATAACAGTGGTAAAAGGCCTAAAATATAATTGTGACACATTACCTTCTGGCTTCACAACCATCTGTCACGATCATGATTTGTGTCCTACTCCACCTTCCGAACCATCCGAACAACATTCTTCCGAATCGAATCTTTGGAATCTGAATCGTCAACAATTTCATCACACATGAACCATTCAACATTCCATCACCCTTGACACCCTGACTCGTCCTAATAACATCACAAGAACCCAACCAAGAGATCAGGTTCTGTTATTAGCCTTTCCTCAGAAAAGAAGCATCTACACTATCCCCATCACTATCCCCATCTATTTCTAGGAACTCAATATCAGGGTTGATTCTATGCTTCTAAAAGCTTATGGTGACGAGACATATGATTCAATATGTTGACGCGTTCATATCCAACACTCAGGGTCATTGTTTAAGGAAGTGAAACAAGAGTTCGTCTACCAGAAATGACATATGATTTGGAAACAGGTTTCAGGATTTATTTCTAGTTCGTTAAATCTTTTTCTTATTCACAATTTTCACCCAACCCTTGTTCTCTATTTTCTATGGTCATTAATTAGCATACATGTACCTTAGCTACTTTCCAATTCCCAACGGACTCCTCCCCATTCGCTCTTGCCTCTGAACCTCCCAGTATATAAGTAGCACATTCGCATGTATGCTCTCTAGTTCAATTATTGCACGTCTACTTGATTGATCTACTTGACTTAATAATTCATTGTGAACAATCTTGAACAACAACTTCACTTTGAAGTAAGGCCTATAAAACTTATCAATTTGGGTTTAAATACACTTCGAAAGAATGTGACACCATTGGCTGTGATCGGCATGAACTAAATGTTTCATCCAATCCACGAGATAGAATCCTTTCGGAACATCTATCTCTTCGGAACTATGCACCTCTTTGCAAACATTCCGAAAGCCCTTAGCTTTTACTGTAGGATTACTATTCACTTTTGAATACCATTCTATTCATATGGAAACATTTTCGAACGTTATTACTAACAATACATTCATCTATAACATTTATCTTTGATAATTGAATTCTGACACCATCCCAAAAACATATTCCCATAATCCTTGTTCCACCAAATCTGCTTCCATGTGTGTCTCCCATTCTGCATAGTTCCCATCAGTAAGTGCAGAGAACATCAGATTTTAGTCTTCAGACATCATAGGGGTAATTCAGATTGAGTATGGTTTTGTGGTTTCAAGAAAGGGTGTAAGAGGACAATCCAATACACTCAGGTCATCTAATATGGTGTGTTCAAATTATGTTGAATTTCCCATTTCCTATTGAACATAGCAATTTGCACTTAGAAGCTCATTATAATATAATGAATACTTAACTACAGCATGTCTTAGGTAATCCTAACAGGTCACGTGATACATCATGGTGTGAGCTCGCAATATTTCTACAATTTTCTCTAAAGTCTCTGTAACAAGTCTTAGCAAGTAATATATTCTAGCAGCTAAATTTGTATTTTATCTGTAGTAATGACTAATAGCAATTTGAAGAAAATGAGCCTCATGCTTATGTGATAGGGTGCTAGTTCCTGGTGACTTTACACTGTTGTAAAAAGGCTCAAATTGAAAACAAAACAAGCTATTGCCAAATTATCACTACTTCTTGGTCCATAAATCAATGCAATTTTTTAATGAATTTGTCAATGTTAGGTGCGCATTTTTGGGCAATTTCTCGAGCGCGTAATTTTGCTTACATCTTGCTGCGGTGGGTCACTGAGGTAACGCACTTTGACCCTTCGTCTCTACTTCTGGGCCTCAGGCCTCAGCAATATCCTCCTGAATAGCAAATTAATATCCCATACTTCTAGCATGACTTCGAAAATCAGAATAGCTTATTATTGTTCAGGGCATGGTGAGCCATCTCAAGTTTACTAGATATTGACCGAGCCTGGTTCACTTTTAGGCTATGGGCATGCAACGAGAGTCTCTGCATTTGCAACTGTATTGCTTTCTCTAGACGAGAAGCCTGAGATTTTTGTGGTCTCCACGGCACCAACACATGTTTTTTCTGAATGTATTAGTCATGGTGCCCATTATCGTCACGCTGAGGTTGACCCAGTCATCTCCCAGCCACTTGCGTGAGTCCTATGATACTTTCATTGGACGCTGCGCCATAACCTTCTTTTCTTCCCCGAGTTATAAAGTCGATCGACAGAAAAGTGTCCAGATTCTTCAAAACTTTCTGTCTAAGAAAGAGCACAAGCTAGCTGTCGAGGTCGCCTGGTTGTTATCAACAAAGATAGATTGTGTGCTCAGTGACTCTGCATTTCTGGCATGGTTCGTCTTCTTTCGTACACTCCAAGGATTTGAAAGGTACATTGTTCTGACAGCGAGGCGGCAAAATTGGCTTGCATACCGTCGATAATGATCACTAACTTCACTTTCGACTCGGTATATTCATATCTCGGCTCAGAAACTAGTGATTGTAGCCTTGGACTTCCCACTGATACGCTTCAAATACCCGACCAGACAGCTTTGACACTGGACGATACCCCCATTTCCTTAGCTGTTCTTGAGCCTCTTGTGTCGCAATTGCTTGAGGGTTATCGACACGCCGACACGCTCTTACTCCTTCCAGGTTTTATTCCTATACCTTCCTTCTTTCCGTACCCCTCGCTCCCGGCTACAGCATGGATAAATCCGTCAACAAATAGATTTCGACCAGAGATAGAATCTACCCTTCTACTATTTTCTACAGCTGATCTTTGTCCTCCCATCCACTTTCCAGCCCACATTCCACCTTTAGATGATGGTGCATCAAGCCACAACCTCACTTCTCGTAAAAAACCTGTCAGAACTGTCAAATACGCACCTCTACTAGTGAGGCAGGCGACACCTGGTATTGACACTCGTGACGGCAGAGAAAAGCTACTTACAAGCATTGGCATACCCAAACATCTCCATGATCCAGATCAAACGCATATTCTTTTGGTCAGCTTCGGGGGACAGACCATTCGACGACCTTACTGTAGAAAAAGTCCTTCCAGAACACCTTTTCCCGATGAAGTCAGTTGCGGGGCTGGAGATCCATCGCAGGACCCCGATCTTGCCGTTCCCCGTGCCTCTGATCTACTGAATGAAAACGAAAAATATTCTGTAGAAGATACGAAGCGTCCCACAGTGACATTCTCGCGCAAAGGCTCTACCCAGATATTTATTCCTGGGGCACCCGCTCCAGCTAATAATCCTGCATCGCCACACACCCCGAGTATTCCTCAAATAACGTCTGCGTTACATGTTGAATTCGACGCCTCTCGTACTCTAGCTTCACATGCAGCGATTATGAAAGAGGAAGAGCCCAGCCTCCTTCCGTCTCCGTCTTGGATCGCCATAGTTTGTGGAGTACCTTCCAACTGGTCTCTCTCAGGGGACGAAGATGAAGATCTTCCGCCAGGTTTCTACGTTGCACCTCGAGATGTTTATATGCCAGATCTTACGGCCATCGCCGATGTCCTCTTGGGTAAACTGGTATGTAAGATTGTTGTGAGGACGCCACAGCATACTTGAAATATCACAGGGCTACGGGACTGTGTCTGAGTGTGTAGCGCAGTCGACGCCTCTCGTTTATGGTAACGTCTTTGTGATCTTCAAATAGGGGTGCCAGCTTCCAAACCTTGTCTATACTGATAGTTCCCCGCCCCCTATTTGTCGAAGAGCACGGATTACGGCTCCTTTTAGAGGCAGAAGGTACCGGAGTAGAACTTTCGCGACACGAGTATGAATCTGGGTATTGGGCTAGTAAAGTGGAAAAGGCATATCTTGAGGGCAAGAAGGTAAGAGTTACAAAGAACCGCGGTGATCATGAGCGGAAAGTCAAGAATCTCGCAAGCTGGGTTGTTGAAAGTGTGAGGACGAGGCAGAGCCAGGAGACATGACAGCGGCGAGAGATGCTCAGCTAATTCGACATATTACTTACGTACCAAATAAATTATGTCATAAATATTGTAGATAGAAGACATCCAACCCGTGTGACACGCCTGTGTTACGAACAGCTTTCTTTACCTACTTGCTATGTTCAAGTACCTTCTTGCTGGATTCCTTGTTCCGTCGCCTCTAGTGCAATGTGTACTTGGTTCGAGAAATGGAACTCCATGGGATGCAACCCCTTGGCCCACATCAGATCGTCTTTCTAGTGCGCTGCTTGTGAGCGGTTCATTGCGTAACTTACGTGGCCACCGCCAGTACTCAGGTTCCTTTTTGTTTGCAGGGATCGTCTAACGGTTAGCAAAACATTACATGCTCTCCAGCAGTTACCTGATAACTGCGTGCAGACTGTTTCAACTGTCTTTTGCCAAAGTTTACCTGCGGACAGGTGGCGCTAGTTCTATCTGGCATTTTGGGACCAAATCTAATTTTTATTCAAAGTATGGAGAATGTAATAAGTATGACGGACAATGCAAATGTCCTGAAGGTTGGGGAGGTATTGACTGCTTGACACCACGTATGTCAAACGGTTGAAATGTCCGGACAGACTCTAAGCCAGGCATGACGTTTAACAGAATGCGGGTCATTGGCAGATGGTGACCATCGTTTGCCTCGGAATGACGGGGAACAATGCCAATGCAAGGATGGATGGGGAGGCATAAATTGCAATGGTACAGAGATGGTTGTTGGATGCTCATTATCTTGCTCAAACTGCCTTTCGCAGTATGCCAAACGGACACAGCATGCACGGGTTTTCCAGTTAGGTCACCCTCACCTCTAGATACAGACGCCACTCCCAATATGACATGTTATCAACACGGAGCTACAGTGATTCAGAACCATCAGATGTGTAACGTAACCAGTAAGATAAAGTTATGGCACCTCTACCTTGTCTAATCAGGATTAAAATTGTCAGACCGTAAGATTCTTGACATGTTGCCCGACCGCCCACCGCAAGTTACCTTCAGCTGCGACAATCCCTCTTCAACTTGTCAGTTTCAATTCTGGATAGGTCAGATTGAATCATTCTATTGTGCACTTGACACGTGCAACATTGGGCTGGAGACGGGTTACAGCACAAATACCACGAAGTACAATTGCCAGAACATAAAATGTCAATGTATACCAGGACGAATGATGTGTGGTGAGGAGGGAAGCCTAGGTAGTTCTTTACTTGATTCAGGGTTATAAACTGGACTAATATACTCACTTCAAGATATTGGTGACTTTCTCAAGGAGGAGATCAAGGGTCCGGCTGCATTCAGCTGTAAGACAGGCAGCGGATGCAAGTTCGAAGAACCTGCCATGAACCAATTAGTCAACGATGTCTTTGGGGATGGTTTCATAACATTAACCTGTGAGGGGGGTGAATGTCTGCATTATACCCAGGTCCCTGGTTATGAGGTAAATTAGCGATTTGTCCATCTGTTATACCTCTGATGTTATCTTCAGCGCCCACCAAAGCCGAACCGTACAATTTGGGTTGCTCTGAGCGCAGCCGCAGCAGGACTCATATTCCTCATTGCCTCAGCTGGTACGTTCAATTCATCCAGGCCACGTTCTATTGACATTCTTTAGGTCTCTGGTATATCGGTCGGGCACGTTCTGACAGTTTCGGTCAAATTCGTCTACCAGAAAGTGAAGCTTCCAAACTGATGACTGACCATGTGCCGGCCGCTCTCCACTTCTCGTCACTCTCATACACTCTCGGATCTCGAGCTATTCTTGACGGAATCACTGGCCGCGTTAAGCCTGGTCAGGTCCTCGCCATTATGGGAGCATCTGGTGCAGGGAAATCGACTTTCCTTGACATTCTCGCTCGTAAGAATAAGAAGGGTCTCGTCACTGGGACTACACTTGTTAACGGCCGAGATGTAAAAGATGAGGATTTTAAGAAGGTTATAGGATTCGTAGACCAAGAAGATACTCTTATGAGTACGCTAACGGTCTACGAAACCGTGTTATACTCAGCACTACTCAGACTTCCTAGGGACATGAGTCTAGAAGCGAAGAAGTTCCGGACATTGGAGACCATGCAAGAATTGGGAATTTTGGATATCAAGGATTCTAGAATTGGCGACTCGGGTGCGATCTAAAACATATGGAGGGTGATATATGCTCAGTGATCCTTCAGGTCGCAGGTCCATATCTGGTGGAGAAAAACGACGAGTTTCCATAGCGTGCGAACTCGTCACAAGCCCCTCTATTCTCTTTCTGGACGAACCCACGAGTGGTATGCTGGACACAAATCGTTTCTCTCTTTTGACTAATGTCGTTACAGGACTAGACTCATATAACGCATTTAATGTCGTGGATTGCCTAGTTACTCTAGCGCGGAACTATAATCGAACTGTAATCTTTACCATTCATCAGCCGCGCAGCAACATTGTCGCCTTGTTCGATCAATTAATCTTACTCGCTCAAGGCAAACTTGTTTATTCTGGCGGGCTGGCACAATGTCAAGCATATTTCGAGCACATCGGTCATCCATGTCCCCCGGGCTTTAATATCGGTGATTACTTAAGTAAGTCTAGCAGTGCAGTTACTGCTTGAAAGTTCTCACGCTTTGGGGTTGAAAACAGTCGATTTGACCATGCAATCCGACAGTGAGGAAAACTCACCTCGGACTTCTTCACCCCGTTCAAATTTGGTTCCTAATGAAACCAACTACACTGACGAAGAGCGTGGACTTGGATTGCGAGCTACACCCGTCCACCGTCATTCCGCGCGCTCTCTGATTGGTTCGAATGGCCATAGTGAAGGTGGTCGATCTTCTGGAACAGATGTCGACGAGGAGACAGAATTACAGACCCGTCCCAACTCCTTGGCGGAGGCCGCAAACACGCCTGGTAATTTCATCAAGCGTAAGACGTCACAACTACTCCAGGCCGTATCTCGGCCCAGCAAACTCGACGCTCCCTTGCCCCCACAACTTGCGGCGCTTGTAGACGCGTATGCATCGAGCGAAATTGCGTCATCCCTGCGGGCCGAAATCGGTGACCTTGCTGCTTTCGTTAACCAAGACGCTTCAAGGCCCAACGATCCAACACAGTTACCGGATATTGCTGTAGAGAGCACTCTACTTCGGGGGCGACAGCGAGCAAGCTGGACCACCCAGTTCCGCATTTTAAGTGGTCGGGCGTTTAAGAATTTATATCGAGATCCAGCTCTATTAGCGGCACACTACCTGTCTTCCGTTGCTATTGCCGGTATGTTAACGTGATACTGTATCTTGAATACACACTCAAACTCCATCTAAGCTATCGCTGGTCTATTATTTAGAAATGTAGCGTAAGGGTATTTTCATTTTGATCTATCAGCACACTTACGTTGTCGCATTAGCAACGACATGCCAGGATTCCAAAATCGATTAGGTTCGTTTCAGTGCGACATTCGGACCGTTACCTAACCATATCCCGCCGTATTGTGCAGGCTTATTCTTCTTTTCATTGGCACTTTTTGGCTTTTCTTGCCTGTCTAGCCTTGGCTTATTTGCAAACGAGCGTATTCTGTTTATGAGAGAAAGGTAATTTCGTGAAATGTAGGGTTGTCTTTAGTCTAATTCTCCCTCCAGAGCCAATGGATATTATTCATCGTTCACGTACTTTTCATCGAAGGCAAGTCCTTAATTCCTCTGTCCAAACGGGCCGTCGCCTGATGCCGTGGCTAGATTCTATTTGATATCATCCCATTGCGAGTCGTGCCACCATTAGTGTTCGGTGGCATAGTGTATGGACTTGTTGGCCTCGTTCCGACCGTAGCCGCTTTTTGGAAGTTTCTCCTCACTCTGGTCCTGTTCAATCTCACGACAGCAAGTGTGGTTCTATTGATCTCGGTAGCATTCTCCAGCACTAGCGTGGCTAGCCTGATTGGGACTTTGATCATGCTTTATAAGTTCGTTGAATCAATTGCCCATAAGTTATTGCATCGCTTATGATCTCTCAGCCTTTTATTCACTGGTCTGCTTATCAACCGAGAGTCGGTCGGTCCTGCGCTGGGGTGGCTCCACACAATCTCGTTTTTCCATGCCGCGTTTGAAGCCCTGGCTGTTAACGAGCTACGATACTTGCAACTTAAGGAGACGAAGGTATGACAGGATGACAGGAGTTCCATGTAACTTATTTATCGTTCTGAATTTTCATCTAGTATGGCGTAGAAATAGATGTACCAGCGGCAACTATCCTCTCGTTGTTTGGTTTACGTGCCCAGGTGCGTTGCCCTCTTCCATTGTCAGTCATATTCTGACCAAACTAGTCATTCTGGTGGCCCAACATGGGATTGCTGGGTATTATGTTTGGAATATTCACGGTCCTTAGTTACCTTCTCCTGCACTTCTATGTCAGGGAACAGAGATAGAAATGGGAAAGCCTAAGGGATTAATATCCTATTTATTCAGAATTCACGCAAACATGTAATTAGTTACTCGCTACCCATCTACACCGTGCTCGCTTTCAAGTCACACGTGACCCATGATTGACGTGTGCATTTCCCTATGGCACATTATTCTAAACTACACATGGCTGAAAATGATAGATCAGCCTCCGCCCCTCCTAGCAGTATTCATCTCGCAGAAGCTCAACAGCCCTCTTCGAATGTCAGTGTTGATCCTACTCTATCCTTTTTCCTGACTCTTGCACAAATGGCAGACAGGATGATCTCGAACCCAGAGGGTTCATGGCGCAAGATGCAACTCCTACTCTTATTCGCTCGGTTGCCAGTATTGTCAAAACTCGCACAGGCAGTGTTCTTTCTCGAGGCATGATTCTTAAAAGTGATCATTATCCTTCGGGCAGAGCTTTGCAGTTGGATATCAATCTGCAAGGAGCACCTAACTTCCGGGCACCCCGCTATAGTGGTTTGAACGTGTTTGGGGTAGCCCAACCCCGACTCCAGGGGCTCAAGGCCATTCTTTCTATACTTGGATGCAGACCAGATGCTAAAACCCCATCGCAATGTATCTGGTTCTCAACCCGTGAGGAACCTATTGGCAAGTAGCGGTATAAAGCATGTTAACTTGCATGATCTGACTGATGATATATCATCTCTCAGTCTACATCTCAGGAAGGTGAGCTGATTTGACTTGTGTCGTCGTCTGATGTATGTAATTTCGAAGGCCGTATGTGCTTCGAGACGGCACCGATCCGAGAAAGAACCTAGCACTGTCAGACAGAGCTGAGAATCTGGAGGATATCGAACATCGGTGACAATAGCAGTCAGTGACGTGGAAACAAAACTAAATTTTTATGTTCAGTCTTAAATTAGATATTCTTTCTGAAGCTTCACGGTATGTTTATTAATCTTACCTATGGTTTTCCCCCTCTATAACTCATGGTACCAGATTTGGTGGTTTAATTCTCACCCATCTCGAAACAGGTGAGGTACTAGATTCTTAGCTCTGTGGTCACTTCTCAACTATGCAAATTTAACATGTTCCCCGAATTGTAAATACGATGTTTTTGATCAAAACCTATACTCTGGCAACACAACATTGCGATTTTATTAAAACGAAAGCTGAGGGAGACGGCGTTATTGTTCCAACGTGGACGGTAGCTGAACCTGATAATGTTCTTTCATTGTCAGAGTTATGGAACAGCTTACGCAACAATGGTTGGAACATCCAAGTGAGTCAGCTGATTTTCTCATGTGCTCACTTCCTCAACTAACCTTACTAGTACCATCGGTAAATGCTCCTTCGACGTGACACTTTCTTCAGACTGACGCATTAACAGTATTCCCATCTCAAAGGCACGGCCCATAGAAGACAATTACTTGTATACCACTTTGTGTTCTTTGATACCTTCTGTCTAACACACCGGTGAATTAGGGATGCTTACTTGCGTGTTCTTCTGGACCGATCTGCTGACCCTTCGATGTCTTCTCTACTCTTTTCCTGTGGAATGGGGGTTGTCCGCACAACGTTTGCTATGTGCGCCTCAAGCATTGTAAGAAGAAGGCAGCTCGTTTTGAAGGGATTACCGGATCCATATGATATATCTTCCCCCGCGCCTGGAGCGTCCATAAACAAACACGTGCGTAATAACTCCTCCCTTATCGGATCTGGTTCTCCCTTCCTGGACGAAAGTGGCTCCTCCACTGTACGTTCCTCAGCACAATAGACGATCGCATATACTGAGGTTTGTTTGTCCAGCCACCCGGAGTTCAAGTAGCTGTGGCTTTAGGTCAGTTTGGTGCTCAACAAGAATTCAGCAAGTCGCTACTCCGATTAACCTCCATCCTGCAGAAATGTGCGTTCTCACCACTCAATATCCAATTTCCTGAGGTTTCTATATCTCTTGATTCATGCGATGCTTTTCAGGCCTTCCAAGAAATGACTCAAGCCCAGCCATTGAACTGCTTCTGTCTCAACCTTCCTTGATGGATAACCTTCGCAGGGCTTCGCACGGGAACTATGGCATCATTCTTAGCCTATTAGGCTGCTTAGACAACGGGTTGACGGTTAAGCGTCTTGTTGACTGTGTGATCGACTCCTGTATGTAGATTTTTTTACAGCAGTTCATCCTTTCAACTCTTCACTGCATATGAATTATAGGTGATCACGTAGTAAACCTACGCGAAGATATCCTCCTGAACCGGATCAAATTTTCCTTGACTACAATGGAGGACAAACAGCGAGAAGTCTACTTAGATAAAGCCGCTAAATCTTTGGAACATTAGTGCGTGTGTACCTCTGCACAAATATGACAGAACACATTGTGGATCTCTAGTTTTTTCCTTATCGCTTTTGCGAGCTACGTCGAAGAGCAAACTGACTTTGTAGAATCCTTCGGAGAATGGATGAAGGTATTGCTGCTTACTAGGTTTGCGTTACCCTTCTGACGTCTTGATACTGCGTTAGGCACGTGTTGAAATATGGAAGTGAGTAAGCAAGCCCTTCTGGATTTGCTTGCTTCTGACATGTCCAAAGTCAAGTCATGTTCCTTCGAAAGACAAGGGGATCACGCCTCAACATTTTCGCCCCTATCAGTGATCTTTCCAGCTTAGCAAAAACAGAGTCGGAAGGCAACTTATTCGAGGCGGGTCCGAAAAATGACATCGCAGTCTCTGGAGGCCAGGTGCTTGGGGACGAATGGACAACACATGTCGTCGAGGTATACCTCTCTCCAGAGATTGAAGTGGTTGCAGCTTTCTGACAGTTCAACAGAATCGAGGCGGAATCGTGCTTCGTGCCAAGTATGCTAAATGACGTGGTTCTCCCGACCACCTAAATTTGACCAACTACGTTCACATAGCACCCTTCTCAAGTCTGATCAATGGCTCAAGGAATCGGACCCAACGGAAAATGGCGTCCGGGGGGCTATCAATTTTCGCAATGTACCAGGCACCAAGATCTATGCCCTCGGCCAACCCTCTCTTGATGCTATTGACGCAGTTATCAGCAGAGTCAAATCTGATCATCCCGCCTCACCAAAAATTGTCTGGATTACGCTGAGGGAGGAGCCGATAGTGTATGTAAACGGTAAGCATTCCTTCTATGGCACATCCTATTGAAATGCCAACGTTTGACAACACAAGGCATACCTTTTTGCCTTCGGAGAGACAAATTTTCATTACGGAATATGAAGGTTTGCATTGTTATTGACTACCATGTTTTCAATCTTGACACTTTAACCGCCAGGATTATTCCGGGGTCAGTGCACAACGCCTAGAAACACTGGAGGGTAAGATAAGGAACGACTTCCCATCGATTAGATGTTGATAAGCGTTTGGGACCAGATCGCTTAAAGAGTGATGTCATCTCAGGTAAACTCTTTGGTAACCTAGCTACGAAGTCCTCTACTCAACCTCGATCACAGAATTGAGCGCTTTTAGTGGTTGGTAAGTTGTTAGGGTGCTTTTCACGCGTTTGAAACACAAACTGTGGCAACATAGTCTCCTTCTGCACACAGAGACTGCAGAGGGATCAGTTATTCCCGTTTGGGAACAGGTTCAACCAGACGATGTCAATGTGGTTAAAGATATTATGGCTTCTCGTAAATACATCCAAGATGTCGAATTGGGTCATCGTCGAATTCCCATTACGTCCGAGCTTCCACCTGATTTCACTGACTTCGCTGAGTATGTTAGGGTATACTTCCAAGATACTCCGCCTGCTCATACATATCCAGGTTACTCGATGTTGTTATTCGCTCCGGAACAGAAAGGCCAATTGTGATAAATTGTCAATTAGGGAGAGGCCGTAGTACGGTGGCTTCCGTGAGCTAGTCTGGCCCTTGTCGAGCGACTGCTCATTTTGCTGTACTAGATCATACTGTGCATGATTCAACGGTGGCTTTACGCGAGTTATTCACAACCACACACACCCCGGATACCAAAGAGTAGTTTACCTCTCTCATTATCAATCACTCGGCCCGAGGAGGCACAAGAACCACCAATTTCTTCTTATCATTCTTACAAAGCGATCAACAGTGCGAAAATCCTCTCCCTCCATAGACGAACGGATCTCAATCACATTCGCAGATGTTTTGCGTGTCGTGCGGCGCGGTTTGGAGGTCAAAGCTGCTGTCGACAAAGCGATTGATCAATGCGCTCAGTTTTTCAATTTACGAGATTCTATAGAAAATGCTGCTTTAGCAGCCGAAGAAGCAGCAGATGAACAGCAAAGGCGTAGACATATCGAGCGAGGTTCGCATCACACTAAGATACTCTCCTGTGACCTAATCACAACACATTTACAGGAATACATAATTTAAGGCGATACTTTAAACTTGTGATTTTCCAAGCTTATCTGAATGCAACTACCCCGGATACAGTGAGAGATATGGAGACTTTTGAATCCTTCGTCAAACACCGTCCAGGCTAGCATCATAGCAATTGCTTTAATTTTCGTTTTGCTAACGCACCATAGTGTTTCACACATTTGAGCAAGAAATTTTTACTGACAGCATTCATGCTCTACGGCCACTTGAACGAGTTGAAGTTTCTCAGGGTCTTGCTCTATCGGACGAAGTCAAGCAGGTTGTCACAAACCGATCTGGGAGCGTATTGTCCGCCTCAACTATCCTGAAAAGCGACTTCTTCTCCAATCTGCAGAAGCTTTCATTGCTGGAGTGAGTTCGATCACTTCTCTGATCAGTTATTCTGTCACTAACCACCATCACATTTTAAGGAGAGTAGATGGTGCCCCCAAGTGCGTCTATTTGCTGACCGACGGGAGTTATAGGTCGTACTTATTAGACATAACCAAAGTTTCCGTCGTCGCCCCTTAACCCTGCACTTAGCCAGTGCTGCAGCCATGAGAACTCTCCCTACTGATTTCATTGTTCAGGATAAGAAACAAGTTTGCGGAACTGGAATTCCAACGATCCTGGGGTGAATATTAACCATCTTAATGTTATTACCATTTCTAACTGACTGTAGATTAAAGCGCGCATTATCCCGTATGAATGCGGATGACGGCGGGGACAATACGGTAGCTTGGACATCACTCCGCGAGGTTGGGTATATTTCTCTATATAGAACGTTCTTGCTCACCTTCATACAGGAGCCTGTATTATATGTTGCTGGCAGACCTCATGTCCTGCGACTCCTCACTCGCCCACTTGAGAACGTAGAGTAAGACTTGGCTATTCATTTTACTCCGTAGCGATTTATCCTTGGCAGATCAACTGGGATCACAACTGTTGTGGTCGAGCAAATTGAAAGAAGGCTGAAAGAGGACGTTCTTCGCGAAGTGCGTAGTAAACATGGAAAGCTTCTGCTACACGATGAGCTGGAAACGGAACCTGGGACGTTCGAGATTGTGCCTCAATGGGAACAGGTATCCGAGGAAGATATTCTCACAACCAAAGAGGTGTTCGAGCTCGTCGCCAAGGAAGGTTTCAAGGTGTGACAACTAACAAAATTTCAGTCGAGCATTACCTCATGATCCTCATGTGCAGGTGAATTACGCTAGAATCCCAGTCGTGCGTATCAGCCATATTTGTCTCAAACGGATGGATGCCAGCTAATACACAAAAGACTGACGAGCAGGCACCCTTGCCATCCGCGCTTGCCCAACTACTAGAAAGAGTTAAGAGCAGTCTCGGCAACGCTGGTGACTTGGTATTCAATTGTCAAATGGGGTATGTTGAGATGGCAACTGTTCGTTTCTCTGTCTCTTATCCACTCCCGTGGGTAGTCGAGGTCGAACCACCACTGGAATGGTCGCCGCTTGTTTAATCTCGACCATCTTGATTCAAGAGTCCAACTGGGATCCAGCTTATCTTGTGGAAAGGGATTTTAAACCGTCTGACCCTCTAGAAGGTCCATCTCCGGAGGAAGTTTATACTCAGGGTAAGCTCCCAAGCACATTCCAGAAGACTTTGGTTTATGGGGTATAGGCGAATACAAAGTAATTTTGCAACTGATTGGCGTACTTTCCTTTGGCAAGATCTCCAAAAGAATCACCGACGAAGCAATTGATCTCATGCAAGGTGCGTCTGTCTGTAACGAGACGGTCTCCGCCTGCTGAACTTTGAAACAGACGTCCAGAACCTGAGGAAAACTATATATGAGTAAGCGATTATTTCATTTCTTTGCAAAAGTTCGCTACTGAGAAATCATTGTCAAGCTATAAACTAAAGGTTGATGCCACTTCACCGGGAAGCACCAAACATGCTAAGCTGCAAAATATAACACTGAATTATCTGTAGGCAGCTCTATCGAGTATTTTCTCTCATCTCTCAATATAATATTTGTTAGGTACCGCTATGGAACCCTAATCGTGTTCGCAAACTACCTTGTAGAGGTGCGAGAGCTGCAGACAAATTCGGACACGAAGCCATTCCCTCTATGGCTAAATGAGCGCCGCGAAATCGCACAGCTTTTGGCACGACGTAGTCTAGATTAATAACAGAGACCTCAATAGCGCCGTTCCTTTTGTATAACCAAAACATGTTTTTCCCTATTCATTTCTTAGACAACAATGCTTAGAAAGACGTCGGTATAAAAAAAAGGGTAGAGTATCAACGCAAATTTACATCCCAAACACTTTGCGGTTCGCTTCTGCGGCCACGAAGCCATCGCATTCAGCCCGCGACTTATTCACATCTACGAAGTATAGCAGTACGCAACTTAGTGCGCCCATCGATAAAAGGAAAACGAAAGGAGAATTGTTATTTCCGTTCGCGTCTTGGATAATCGCTGAGCTAAAGGGAAGTTAACAGGAGCCAATGCTATAATGCCTGACTCACGACATAAACGGACCAACGAACGCGCTAGTCTTTCCGACTATTGAGAATAATGCGAAGAATAAAAACCTGCACGAATGATAAAGGAGCTGTCAAGTTGGATGAAGGAACTTACATTTGCGACAGTGGTGACACTTCGCTAATCATGGTCTGCGAATATGCGTACCACGGGCAAACCAAAAGGCCATACAGCGCTAGAGGGTTCAGTTATTGATGCATGACACGATATCATTAGCAGACACCTTGAAAAACCCTACGGAAGAAGCCAAATGTAGTGAGAGGCTGCTCGAGACACCGAGGTTTGCTACAGACCATATTTCCATACGTTTTTGAAGCCGAATTTAATGGATCGATTTATGCCAATCAGGCCCCAAAGTTGCAAAAGCTTACCATGAACAAATAAAATTTCAGTTGGGACAAAGAATAGGTGTCTGGGGAATAGGCAACCAGAATCCAAAAAACGTTGAAGCCAAGCATCTGCGAATACACGTCGACGTGAGAGTAATGGAAAATTAGGCCTAGACATACGGCCTTAGTTGATATGCGAAACCTTTTCTGCACGACCCAGAAAAAGCTGGAAGGAAGGTCAGTCTTGGCACAATCAACAATTCGTGGTCAGCTGCACACAAAATTCCCAGTGCTCGTGTGAAGATCCCCACGATGAGAAGGAGGGTTAGTTGTTGTGTTGATCAACCCCAAGCCAGGCAAAAAACACTACAAAGGAAACCAGAGTAAACATAATTGTTATGATTGGCTTTGTAACCTTTGTCAATAAGTGGATCGGGCGGAGAGACATAAGATACAAACCCTCCATCGACCATAGTCGGCCCACACGCCAATCATAAAAAACACAACTAGGATCTTTGCTTAGAAAATCCATAATCTATCATATCGCTAACAGTACACACCAACTTGGATCACAAAGCTGATACCGTTTGTGATAAGGATGATCGAGAAGACTGCGTGCATATCGGTGAAAACACATCGAAATCATGAAATGAATGCTTACGCACTGTCTCTTTCCTTGCCCGTGAAAGGAAGTACTATCGTAGGGTGAGAACCACTAAATATACGTGAGGATGCGGCCTACCGCATACAGAGCTTACTCCGCACGGTGTGCTGAAGGGAGGCTGGGAAACATCATAACCTGCAAGGAACAGGAGATTCTGGAATTGGGAGGGGCCAAAGCTGAGAAGCTGACTGTTACTAACAGCCTTCGACACAGTAATATCGACCTGGACGATACCCCAATCTGGCAGGTGGGTGTGTTTATGCGATATCGTGCGCCCCGATGTTCCAAAGAAGTGGCACTAATCGGGTGGCACTTGACCTATGATGTCTATGTAGGGAGTGGGAAGCCTGGCAGGTTGGGAACGCAGTGGTAGCAATAGTTAGGCCGCAACATTTGGTCATGCTTCCTTTTTGAAAGTCAAACCCTGAAAGCGAGCAAAGCAAAGTCCCAGGTCTTTGTGTCCGCCAATTACTCTTCACGATGACAACTTGTGGCCAGAATTTGCTTAGCGATTGGACGGACCAATCTACCGTGATTAGTCCTTTATTGTAATTTCATCTCCAGCTTTTCACTTGTACAACAACGCTTAATCGGATTGTCACAGAAGAGATTCGAAGGTACGTCGTTTATGTACATTTGCTATTATCTGGGACATCATGGGTGCTTGATACGCAGTGTTTATCCCGTTCAGCCATGCAGCGTTTATCCTCAAAGGTATGTCCTCTATTGTACATTTGCTATCATCTAGGACATCATGGGTGCTTGATGTGCAGCGTTTATCCGTAGTGTCTAAACGAGTACAGTCACGGAATAACCAAACTGTCATCAAAGTCGGGGGTTCGCGATATGTACGGGTGAGGTCTCACTCAGGACATGAACGCGCTCAACACAGCTCAACGATATGCCTACAGCGGCTGACAGCTGAAAGCGCCTCACCTGCCAGTTTGAGTGCCGCACCGTCGCCGCCTCCCCCCAGAAAAGGAGGCCGCCGTCTCCTCCGAACGCTGTTATATTCTTCTGCATTAACATTAGGAGTATACGGTGCTGGTACTCTCCTGGCTTTCCAAGACGAGCGATTCCATGATTTCTTTATCGAGTTCGTACCCTACGGAGAGCGTATCATGGAGTATGCAGCCCAAGGAGGATGGGAGGGTCACCCGGTTGAGCCCCAAGCCATACTAGATGCAGGCCGAGCGGCAGTTGAAAGGCAAATTGCTGCGAGTGGGTTGGTGTCTACCGCTCAAAAATGGATGGACAAAGCCAAGGAACAAACAAGAGGCTCTGAGCAGAGTGTTCACGCGGGAGCGGAAAAGCTCAAAGCCGCAAGCGATGCGTTGAAATCAAAGGTTGGGATGGACGCAGATAAGACCGATAGTGAAGCAACAGATGCGAAGAACGATCTGAAACATGAAATGGTTCTTTCGGAAGAGATTCTACAGCTTACCCGCAAGGCAGAGGCGGCACTTACGAGGAATGAAGTGTTTTTTCCGCAGATGGATCTGGTGCCCCCATCTAATCCACCAGAGTCAATTGTGGCCGAATTCCCTGCCGTATTGCAGAACCCAACTTACACGGGTAAACTTCCAATAGGCTTCGAAGCTCCGCCGGGCTTTGTTCTGCCTTCAACCCCCAAATCTGCTGCTGAAGCAAAGATACCTGTCCATCCTCCACCCGAGGCTCTTCCAGCTCCAACGCCGCTTCCTCTGATTGCTCCCGCTGTCGCGGAATTCTCATCTTCCGAACCTGTTCTCACAGAGCTCGCATCGACCATAGACAATCTTGCAGCTTTTTTGAAGGATAACCCATCGGCTTCCACAAATTCTAATGCCAAAGAAATTCTAGAGGCTGCTCAGACCGACCTTATACAACTTGGTGAGCGTTTTCAGCGAGTCAAAGAAGAAGAGAGGGCTAGGCTAGAAGCAGAGCTCGAAGATCAAGCTCGGGAGTATTCGCTTAAGTTATTGCAGCTGGAGATGGAAGCACAGGATAAGATGGATCTCCAGGAGGAAGACTGGCGAAAGTTCGCTGATAATGAACGACAACTTATCCTTCAATCATATCGTGCAAAACTTGAGCAGGAGCTGCGAACACAAAGCGAAATTATCAACGAACGGTGAGCGTGCGAGTCTCTGTTTCCACGTACTGGGCTTCACATTATATGCCACCATAGGTTGAAGGAAGAAGTCGTTGCGCAAGGCATTGAACTACAAAGGAGGTGGATCCGAGAAATCAAAGTTCGAGTGGAATCAGAACGGGGCGGACGTCTCGCGAGGTTAGACGAACTCGCCGCTGACCTTAAACGTTTATCAAGAGTCACACTTGATAATTCGGCTTATCTGGACGAAAACCTTCGCATGCATGCTCTATGGTCGTCAATACGTGCGTTGAATGCAGCGGTGCAAGAGTCTACTGTTCGAAGGCCCTTTCGCGAAGAGCTTCGTATCCTTCGTCACGTAGCTATTGCCGGCGGTGCACGTGATGATCCTGTTCTCGCTGTTGCCCTAGAAACGCTGGAAGACAGCGACATCCCTGATGTTGGTGTCGAGCCATTTGCAGATCTTGCATCTTGGTTCACGACAAGCGTAGTACCACACGTAAGCAACGTGGCTCTTGTCCCAGATCAGGATGCTGGTCTGCTTTCGTATCTTGCGTCAAGTCTCCTTTCATCGTTTAGGTTTCACCGTCGAGGACTTGTGAAAGGGGACGATGTTCTCAGCGTACTTTCCCGGGCGGAATATTACATGAACGAGAAGGATCTAGATAGTGCTGCACGCGAACTCAACCAGTTGAAGGGACCGGCAAAGATGCTATTGAGTGATTGGTTAGAGGCAGCAAGAAAACGTCTTGAGGTGTTACAGGCCATCGAGGTGCGTGTCGCCTTTATCTATGAAGGGTCACGTTGCATGACCAAGTCTTTTTAGATTGTTCAGTCTCAAGCCACCCTGGCATCACTTCTTCTCATCTGATAATTTTAACCTAAATAAGCAATAGACAAACTTCTGGTTTAACATGCTAGCTCTCTAAAATATGCAAACGTTTGCATGGCATTGGATTGCGTACGCAAGGTATTTTTCTGGCTTGTGCTACAGGCGGAGATCCTTTCTGCATGTGGAAATTACAGCACTGATTTCGCATAAGTTTCCTCTCGCACTCGCAGTTCTCAAGCCTAAATGAACAAGCTTCCAGTCCCTGTACATCTACTTGGTCTTTCCATTGATCATTCAAGCATACTTTCACATCTGACAATTTCGTCAAGACGACATCGTCTAATGTAGGTGGTAACTGATTTGGTTTTCCCGTAGCGGGAGGGAAAAGGTTGTTAGGGCTTTGGTTCATGTTAATTTTTGTATTCTGATACCTTTTTGGCAGACGTCTCTGCCACTGAGTCGGATGACTGACGTCGTGACGCAAACGACTGGTATAGATAGTCGGTCGATCACACGACGGAACATCCAATGCCAACGATAAGCCCAAAAGTCACCCAACAACGCGGATGAAGATGCTGAATCGAATACAGGGGGCCACGAGTCCGGACTTGAACCACAGAGGACACGCTGTCGATGGACATAGTGTAATAGAAAGTGATCGAAAGAAACCCCTTCACAAGACACAGAAGATTGACTGTTCAAGCACAGACAATGACAAGACCGGGTGAGCAGACGTCGTGTCTCAGATACGTGACTTGGTGATTGTGTCCATTATGGATGAGTATAGTTTTAATCCTGCCCATAACAAACTGCCTGGGTGGTACAGGTGTCCATGACTAGATTTGTTGCCACCAGAATGAAGGGGACCCTGTCGCGTCGATAAGGGATAAATAACCAAATCGCATACCCCAGCTCTGGCATAAAGAGTAACTCGTGATCAGCAACAACTTACAGGTGTTTAAGGTCCAGCTCATGAGACCACGGTTGTTAAGGTTCAGAGTTGGATGAAGCGAAGGTGCCACCTGTGTATGACTCTTCCCGCAAGATATTCTCATAGAGCTACGAACCATCATGGAGTCCCATATTGTGCAGTCAGAGAAATGGCCGTACACCATTATAATCTATTAGAATATGTAAAATATCAGCAAGACAACTTCCACACCTGATCAGCCAACCAAGTTTCAATTAAGCCTTGCACAGATAAAGTTGTCGGCGTGGAAAATTATTGTATGTCTGCGAGGATTTTTTGAGTGGCATTACACCCGGCCGTGTTTTTGTTTCAAAGCACTGGCCAATCGCGCTACAACACTTATCTTAAAGTAAAGCTTTGGCGATCTCGCCTGCTTAAAGAGAGTCGAGGACCGAGGCGGCTCTCTGTCGCAGCTACGATACAAATCCACAACGTAGTTTGATTCATGCTTCCACCATCACCAGCTCACGTTCTTCGTGGCCATGGAGCACAAATTAACGTCCTATCCTTTTCGACAGATAATAAAAGGTTGTACTCCGGAGACTCGTCTGGCCAAGTCATTATCACCTCAACCGAGTCGTTGAGACCCCTGGCTTCCTGGAACGCGCATACCGATGGTATCCTGAGCATCCAGGAATGGAATGATGACTCGATTATCACGTCTGTCCAGGACTCATTATAACGTTACCGTGAACTACTCACCACCATCTATTGGCTTCTCACACAGACATGGTCGAGACCATAAGCTTCATGTTTGGATGCGTGTCCTGGAGCCAACATCTCTCGCAGAAACAGCAGTAACGCCTTCCTTACCTCACCCATCACTCAGATTTTCAATGGACGTGAACGCACTGAACTATTGTCGATTTTCCTTGTTACCACAACGTGAAGGCGGCTCGAAGAGCTCCAATGCTTTGATTGCCCTACCAAATCTGATAGACTCGACATTCGTATGTGCGCTGTTGTTGCTTACATTTCTTCCTACTTAACCTTCTTTCAAGGCCGATATTTGGGCTATTCCATCTGTGGTTAGACTACACGCAGCGATTGGTAAATTTTGGGGAGCTGTTGGACCAGGAGACGGCAGTGGATCAGATAAAACAGGCATGCCTACATTTCTAGTTTCGGATTGAGATTTATTCTGATACTAGAATCTTAGGCATTATCATGTCATTGCATCTCTTTCAAAGCCCCCAAGCTTCAGCTAGTAATCGGATGGAATTATGTTTGCTTTTGGCCTACGAAAACGGAAGTGTGTCCCTTGTGACACACAACAAGGCAGCTGAAAAATCTATAGAAGGGCAAGGATGGGTCAAGTTGTGGACAGTTAAGTCTCATGTAGAATCTGGTAAGCCGGCTCATGATAAAATATATATTTGATTATATTGATTGGATTGTGCTAGTGATGGCCATGACAGTTAGAAGGGACAATAAGGTCGCATTAACCGTCTCTGCGGACCATCTCCTCTGTCGATATGACCTCAAGGTGACGGTCAAGCTTAACTCAGGCTCATGTGTGGCCTAATTCTGCATGAAGGGCGAGGTTCCCGAGGCGGATCGTTCGGTTGTTTATCGAACTAAGCATCCTGGTAATGGTGCCGTTAGCATTCGAGATGATGGGCGGGTTGTCGCTGTTGGCGGCTGGGACGGAAAGTGCGTCGAAAAATGGTTTATTTTTATTTTTATATCATATTCCATAAGCAGAGTAAGACTATATTCTACCAAAACCTTCAAAAACCTCGGCACTTTGGTATACCATAAAGAGGGGTGTAATGCTCTCACATTCGTGTACGATGTGGGTGACCTAAGAAGATCTGAAGACAAGGCGGATTCTCTTGATGGGGATGAGCTGGAGGTCAGATCAAGATGGCTTGCTACTGGTGGTAAAGACGGTCGGATTGCAGTTTGGCAGCTCATGGATTTTTCGAAAAAGTGATAAATGGGAATGATTAAATGTAACTGTAGGAACTTACAACTCTCATTGTACTATGAATCACGTGACGCAGGTAGGAACATCTGATGTCTGGGGTTCCTGCCACCCCTCGCACGAAAACTTCCTTCGAGCCCACCACACCACCTGCCCAGCGGCACGAACGTATCGGTACTCATGTTCAAGCTTCGTCCCCTCACTACACTACTACCCGCCGACACTCTCTCTATGGCACCGAGGATAGGATAATACTTGATCCAGGATCCCGTGTGTGGAAGGTTGGCTTCAGTGGCGAAGGGCGTCCACGCGATGTGTTTTCTGTGGGTGCTGAAGGCAGCGGACTTTGGAGATTATCGAACACCCCAAGCTCCCAAGACAGGGATGACGAGGATAGGCAGCTCGAGGCTAAAATGCAAAATCATCTACGGAGCGTGTTTCATGAGTATGTTTGCTTATTATCTACATCTTCTTATGCTGAAGTAATGTTAGCTCACTCTTGACAGATCCTAAATCCAGAAAAGTCATCATAGTCGAGCATCCTCTACTGTCTCTATCAATTAAAGAAATGATGGCCCGCATATTGTTCAGCAATCTTCAGGTGCCTCTCTACAATATTCACTTGTGTGACCCATCCTGACTCAAGAAAGGTACCTTCGATTTCTTTCGCTCCCAGCCATCTTCTTTCGCTGCTTGCAGCCGGACGCATGTCAGGACTTGTGCTTGACTCAGGCCATTTAGAATCAACTGTCTTGCCTGTAAGTGTACTTTTTGTACCACTGATATAACTTCACCATTCAAACCACAGGTCGTAGCGTCACGGCCGTTATATCCATATCTACGTACCACGCCATTAGCTGGCTCTCGGCTGACTTCACATATCCGAGCCCTTATCCTTGTGTTCGGGACGTATATGCCACCTCCAACGTCTTTAAGTGGCGCAGCAAACATTCCAATGGCAACACGCTCCACACGTGTCCCTCAAGAGGTGCTCACAGATGCTGTCATCGAAGAGATTAAAACACGATGCTGCTTTGTAGGCGGAGCGTTGGATCTTCCGTCGGAACGCTCGTCAACACCACTCGCTGGACTGCCGGATGATTCCATATCCGTAGATATACCTCCTAGTGAACCGCCTTCTGAGTCTGGCGTTTCCCGAGTCTCAGGGCCAACAGACGTAGACTCTTCTCGCCATTCTGCTTCGCCATCGACAGCTTCTGACGCTGTATACGCAATGGGACTGCCTCAAAATCAAACCAGACTTCCCGAGAATCATCTACAGGCAATTGCCGCTGTATACACCCGCCATTCTACCGCAACTGACCTGAGTTTTAAAGTCATACCTCCAGTTTCTCAGCAGACAGGCACGGGGAGAGGCACTTTGGTCATCCCTGGCTGGATCAGAGAGCGTGCCGCAGAGTTTTTGTTTGCGGGAGGGGACGTTGACGAGTGCAGTGTGGCCGAGGTAGTATTGGAGTCCCTGCTGAAGGTTCGTGTTCAAGGTTATTGAATTTGAGTGTAGCAGGGTCAACGTATTATAGGTTCCCCGAGACCTCCGTAAAGATCTCGCCTCTTCAATTCTTGTTGTTGGTGGCACTGCGATGTTACCGGGTTTCATCCCTCGTCTCCATATTGAACTCGTTCGAGCTCTCACACTGGGGGAAGATCACGATAGAAACCATGGGAGACGCCCCTATAGTCCATATGCTTCTCTTCGACCACTACTTCCTTTTATTAGCATCTTAAATAATCCCTCCCCCCCTCCTCCTTCTACTGCTAAATCGAGTGGCGGTAAGGCGCCGGCATTCTCCCCAGCAGCTTTGCCTTGGGTTGGGGGTTCTTTAGCTGGGTGAGACGATTAATGTGTTACGAAATCTTAGTTTTCGACGCCTTGATTTTGTTGCTGCAGTGCCTTGAAGACAGGCGGTGAAGAAATCTTTCGTGAGCGGTGGGACGAGTCTAATCACGGAGAGGGCGATCCAGATGTTAGCATGGAAGTCGACCCAGTCACGCCGAGAATTCAACGGTCGAGTCGCGGTGGATCTATTTTACCAGATTGGTCACAATCACCACTACCGATTGGTGCACCATCTGCAACAGCTATTCCTAGTACTCCCTTGATAACCGTGAGCTGAATGTGCGCAGTACATCAGTTAAATATGTAGAATAATCAAGAGTTAGCACTACACTCGTACTAGTACTAGTACTAAATGCGCAGTAGATCAATCTACTTTCCACTTGGGCAAACTATCAATGATGTCTAAGTGTGGTATAAACTTGAGTAAAAAGGGTTAAAGCGAAAACGAAAGGTAGGTGAACTCTGGTATTACTACATGCATGACTCGGGACAGAGCACTCGCAAGGTCAATTTCCTATTGGAGGTACTCATCGCGACTTGCCAATCGCATTCATTCTCCAGCATCCGTAGATGGGACAAATCCGATACCGTCGAATTTATTGAATTACTTCGCTCCCTCTGTCCTGGATGGTTTGTAGTCGTCCTAGAGGGAAGATATCCAAGGAGAAAATCTTCCTCCAGCGGAATACCCTCGTGGAGAGCAAACCTTTCCTTTATTCTCTGCCGGATGGTGGTCAAGGACATTACGCGTTCTGCACGGAATACAATGACGCTTTCGTTATTGACCGCCTTGACAACAAATGCGTCATTTTGTGATGACCATGGGGTTTGAAGGTCAGCTGCATTATCGGTGCTGTTGAAAGAACCTGCAGAGCTGATCGAGCTGACCGAATGCTTTCCCCCGTGTCCAAAAATAGGGGGCAGTTCCTTGTCCAAGTTCTCCATCGAGAATCTGGCGCCTTCGGCAAGATCTAATGATTCCCATCTGTACGATCAACGCAGTCGTTCATATGTCATAAACTCACCAGTAAAGTAAGTGTCAAGAAGGTCCTCTCCCCCTTCGGATATTGGTTCGAAGGGAGATTGCGTTCGGTCATCCAGCGGCAACGTTGAAGCGCGAACGCGCGGGGGATTCGCACAGGGATGTAAGTGACGTGGGAGCACGCCATCAGCAGAAGCTTCTGTGCGGAATGACGAGAAGCTGGAGGTAGAAACCCGAGAATGGTGACCAGGTTCGAAATCATATGCTTCTGCAATCTCCGAAAGAGGTGTGTAAGGGATGGGTGGAGAATGAGGAAAAGTTATGTCTGGGTCGATCCCTGACTCTGACTCGTAAGAAAACTCGGAATCATGGCACGAAGATCGCCGTGATCCATATGTGTAAGATGAAATAGATGAGGTGACCGAGAACCTGTTGATAGACATTGAGGAAGGGGTAGAAGAGACTGAACGAGAGTGTGACGATGGCTGAGGAGAGATTGGGGCAGCAGATGCAGCGTGTAGGATCCTTCGAGTAGGGGAAGAGGAGTTTAGAACTTGGGGCGACTGTTCCACTATTCCTAGTTCGGAGCAGGGAGCTGGAATAAAAATTCGCGCATTCCGATGGCCCGGCATCGTCGCCGATTGACTCCTTGGGCGAGCCTTTGGTTGAGGCAACTGATTCAGTTCATCTTCCGGGATCTGGTATGGTACACAAGTACCCAATGAGTGAGCGGCCCTAGATTGCGCCTCAAAATGGCGAACGGATTGTGGGACAGGACCATGAGATAAGACATGGCGCTGTGGTGTAGATTGAACAACAGTGGCTGGCTCATCTCCCAGGAGAAGTTCATCTGTAAACACGATCGATCCAGGGAACGTTTCGGTAGCTGCTATCGAACGACGCTCGTGGGATATACCAGATTGAGCCGGAGTGGTCGTAGCATTGGGTACAAATTGGCGAGTAGCGGGAGGTGCGGAGGCAGGGCCTGTAGATATAACTTCTCCATGAAGATCCGTCATGGTTCGCGTAAACATGCTGTGACGTAAAAAAGCTGGTGGAGATGTGGCTCTGGGAAACACGGAGACCGCAGGACTGGAAGGAGCCGTGGAGAAGCTCTTGAACGAGAAATTCGAAAGCGAAGACATTGAATGATTAGAGTGGCGTAACCGAGGAACATCCTTTCCAACCTCTTTGAGAAGGTCTTTGTCTCTTCTCCAGAAAGCGAAAAAATCTCTGACAGAGGAACAGTTACGCAGCTCTTGAAGGAGCACCGGTGCGTCTGGAGATGAATTGAACAGAGCCTGGATCATGGCGGCGAATTCATCGCCACGCCGCTTAAGTGTAGAACGCCCGACACGAAACAAGGTCGCCTTGCGAGTTAATGCAGGTATCATTTTGTGTACGTCCATGGCCACTTCCCGAGGATCCGGGCCTTCCGGTAACGATTCAAATGAGGCCGCAGCGTTTCGTAAACGGTAGGGGCTGTCTGGTTCTTTGTCTTTTCTTTTTCCCGATGCCCCACGTTTGAGCAGCTTGACCTTTTGTCGAGACAGTCTACTGTATTCATTTTCCATGGTCTCCTGGAAAATAAGACAATCCTCCCAACGACGCCATATGTCGTATTCTGAATAGCTGGACGTGGACCGAGAGTCCGAACTCCCCCGTGAGAGAACGACGGGACAGACTCTGACACCGTACGAGAAGTGGTTACCTATATG
>QMFG01002981.1:0-18414 GCA_003314545.1 Ramaria sp. MG151
TAATCCAGAACATTGGGTTCCCATTGCGACTGTTGCATCATTCAAACGTATGCGGCAGTTCCAGTCCAAGGGTGTACCATGGATCGCCGACGCATTGCGTAAGAGCGAGTCGCTACTCGAAGTGGATGAGACGGGAACAAAAGTGCGCCGACGTGAAGAGGTCCGGGAACCCAAGGGACAATTTGAAAGAAGTGTTTACGCGGTACGTTGATGTTTGAATATATGGACTTGAGAGTCACTGATCGTGGCTATGCAGAAAGGTTTCGGTGATGAAACACCTACCCTACAAGACGAACTGGAGGAATTTTTTGGAAAATATGGAAAAGTTAATGCCGTGCGAATGCGTCGCATAGATGACACTAAGAAATTCAAGGTATATCTATCTGGTGATGGACTTGGCCGCTTGATTTTCACAATCTCCAGGGCTCCGCGTTCTGTGAGTTCGCTAATTTCGAAGATGTCGATAAATTCTTGGAAGCCGACCCTAAACCACAATGGAACGGTAGCGACTTGATCACAATGTCTAAGGATGCATATTGCGAGATGAAGATTAAGGAGAAAGGCTTAACTGGCAAAGCGGCACAAGCTAACAAGTCGGGGGCCCTCCCGACCAGAAAGGGCTTCAATGCATTCAGTTCGAAGGACAAAGCTAAAGACAAAGGGAAGAAATCCGAACCACAAGAAAAACATGAGATCTTTTTGGAGTTTATGGGAACGCGGCTGAAAGTGAACCAGGAAAATGGAGGCAGCATTGACGAAGCCGATGTTCCATTCGTTAAAAGCGCCTCTCTCAAGTTTAACGGATGTGGTGGCGACGTAAGTTTTCCGGAAATCAAGGCATGTTCATTTTGTCCTGCAGTGCATAATTTTTTCATAACTAATACTCTATTAAGGCACCTCTAAAGGGCCATTTCCAAAGAGCGCCATATATCAAGTATACACGAGGTGAAGATTCAGGGCTTGTCGGCTTCGATAAAACGCTTTCGGACGCAGATATCAACTTCGTGCGAGAACATGTGGAAACCATTAACGGACACTCTGTGACTTGGGAGGTTCCTGATGGTGTGCTATACCACTTCGTCGGCTTCTGTTGGCTGACAATCTATCCAGAGGACACTGAACGAGCCTTCCAAATTGAACGCGCACAAACATCCGCTCAACACATTATTTCTAATGGTGCTCGTGGCGATGCTCGTGGCGAACCTGGAGGCCGAAGAGCTCGAGGACAACGTCACCGGGGAGGAGGTGTAGGTCGAGGACGTGGTGGAAGACGTGGCGGACGTGATGGCGAATCTAGTGGTGGAAAGGAGGCTAATAAAGATTCGACAACAAAAGTAAGCGGAAAGAGAAAGCGTGCGGTGGAGCCAGATGGTGGGCCAGACACGAAGGGTCAGGGTGTTCCTATTATACAAACCTCCAAAAAGGCAAAACTTGACAAAGAAGATACGGATGCCAATGGCTCGTAGCATCGCGGACTGCACGAGCATTCTTGCTTCATATGCCATCCGCTGTATATGTGTGTATGGTTTGTTAAAATGCAATCATTATCTGTATTATGGCGCTCTGTAATAGAAATTGTAGCCCAGTGATGCTACCTACGTTCTGCATAGTAGTTGGGTCAGATTCTACGAGGCTGAACCAGCGAGGACACCATACATGAACCAAGTATATACCGAAGAACCGAACAGAATTATTATCAGACGCAAGATGATAAGTACCCATGATGGGGGCACTCAGATTGCAGAAAGCAATTTGCTGGTCCCAAATTGGAATCTTCTGCGACGTGTAAATGTCTTCAAAGAATTAGGGGATATCTTGAAGAACCCGTTCCCTCTTGCATATCTTTGTGGATCTGGAGCGAAAGGTATACGACGCATGATCACGTGACAATGTTACTAATAATTCCTACGATCCTTTCGACCCAAATTCACCCTACAAGTGTTTCATGAAAGTTCCTTCGGGCCTGGCCTGCCAAGCCAAACAGCATGTCACAAGCAGAAGATATGAAGGCCGCGCGGGCGCGAACGAGGATTGATGTCGACGACTTGAAGCATTTCCTTCATAGTAATATTGCAATTATTTGTTGGTGAACGCGGGACTGAGATCGAGTCCTAGATGGAAGGGAAGAGTGGGATAGGCATTCGCGGCTGATCAAGATCATATCCCAAGATCCTGTGTTTGCCAAATCTCACAAGTAACTCTTCCCTTGGTCTGTGTATTGCAGCAGCATATTAACATGTAAAGTAGACTATACATGTCGCGTAAAGACCTGCATTTTCGAGGGCTGGCTACTACCAAACGACTTCTTGAGTTGCAAGATAAACATAACTGGACAGATCAGGACATGAAAACTGCGCACAAACTCACAGACAACGGTACCGCGTTAGATCTTCACCATATAGGTCAGTACAGCTGTTTTCATAGCTTACAATATCAAAGCCAACTTATACTTTTTAGCTTTTCTTCCGGTCATCTCATCCCAGGGCTCTCCTGAACAAGTGAAAACCTATGGTGCACTGGGTGAGGCTCATGCCATTTTAGGTGCATATGCACAGGTACGCGAGTCTCCATGGCATACACAAACAAGCTTGCTACCATTTCTATGTCTGTAGACCGAATTGGGTAGGTTGTCGCTGTCCTCCAGATGCAAAGTCCATGACTATTTTCAATATAGCACACGGCACTCAAGTTTCGAACCTTGAAACAACAGCGACTTACATCCCAGAGACCTGTGAATTCGACCTACACACACCCCGACTAGAAAGCACCAAGTGGTGGGTTGGAGCCCTGGCCAAGTTTGCGACCCATTGCGTTGTTCAAGCACGGCTGATCTTGCCGGAAGGCGATAAAGGCGTCCATTTGTTTCTACTGCAAATACGGAGCCTCGGTGAGTGCTTACGGGGCACACCAGATGATCCAGAGGCTTAGCTTTAAACCAGACGATTACCGTGTACTGCCAGGTATAACTCTTGGTGACATCGGTAAGTAGCTTGCGGGAATCGACTGGGCGGGTGAATAAATATGCCTTCCCGTGCAGGTCCCAAGGCTTTCGGTGCAATGCCTGCTTTGGATAATGGCTTTATGCGCCTCAATCATGTTCGCATACCGTTATCTGCCATGCTTTCCAGGTTCGCCAGTGTCACTGCGGAAGGCAGATACAATACTCCTGTTCATTCAAAGTTGAGCTATGGCGGTGTGAGTCAATTCTATCAGCTCTCTTATCTTTCTTCAGACTCGTGGTTACCCTAGATGGTTTATATAAGGACTTCGTAAGTTGTATTCCGTCAATCATCTTTGTGTCTGTTAATTGCATACTCACTTTGCGATGTCTTTTACTAGCATGGTATCTCAAGGCGGATGGTTAACGGCGAAAGGTACGTCAACCACGTAAGTTAATTTCTTACTAAAATGTCATCAACAGCGGTGACCATCGCTCTTCGATATGCAACTGTTCGCCGTCAGGGCAACGGTCCACCGGGACATGAAAAACAAGTGATCACATATCCCTCTCTCCACCATAGGCTTCTCCCTGTCCTTTCACGAGCATACGCGTGGATATTCGTTGGGCAGGAAATGGTCAGTAGTCACTCGTCATTGATACCCTCTTTGGTGACAAAGGTGTCTTTGCAGAAAAGACTGTACGACGAAATGTCGTCGCAGCTGGCGAAGAAATCCACTTCTTTGTTAGCAGAGACGCATGCGTTATCCAGTGGGCTTAAGGTTCTGGTAGCCTCTTCCACATCTGCAGACCTAGAAACGGCGCGGAGGTCCATGGGAGGACATGGCTTCTCTGCCGTGGCTGGCATCGGATCGCTCTGGGCATCTTGGGTCGCATCTAACACGTGAATCTGGTCTACTCATTTCGACTCCATGAGCCTACTCACACTGCATACAGATATGAAGGAGACAATTACGTCCTTGTACAACAGGTCGTCCGTGCTGCACTAAAAGCCCTCCAGGCTGTCAACTCCTCACCCGACCCTATTAAAGCTGCTAAATCGTTACCCCCGTCCACGTACTTTCTCCGACTTCTACCGGAGCTGACGTCGACACGTGCTGCGGAATCTAAGCCTACTTGGTCTGTTGCTGAGGCAATTCACTTGTTGGAGCTTCGAGCTGCATACATGGTACAAGAGCATGCAAGCCGATTAAAGGCCGGGAGCCCGGATGGGAGCGCCGATTGGAGAGTTGCGCGGGCCGTAACAGAGGCTTTTGTTGCGGCTAGAATTGGTGATGTCATAGTGCAAGTAGAGAAGAAGTTGCGACCCCCAACTACAACAGTCGTTGTTGCAGTCATGCAGCTTGTGAGTCTCTCAGGACTCGGATAAATAAATACTTATCGTATTTGCAGTACCTTCTCTCCACTCTCGAGACCGCTCTCGTCGACTTGTTGTCATTCGACCTCGTCCCACACTCAGCCCCCAACTCGGCAAACTCCGCCCTGCCAGGGCGTGATCCTACCCGTAGCCTCCGTACCGTCATCGCCACACTAGAACTGGAGGTTTTACCACAGGCTATTGCGTTGACGGATGCTCTCGGCTTTACGGATTGGGAGCTTGACAGGTAGAATTTGGAGTCTTTCTGACACTGAAGAAGGTGACTGATCATCTGTACTTCAGTGCCTTGGGGGTGAAAGACGGAAGAGCTTACGAGACACTGTGGGAGCGAGCTCAACTGGAGCCACTCAACGAGACAGATATCCCTGCTGGATACCAGGCAAGGCTGCAATTCTGGTTTGATCCCGTTGTGCTGATTTGCTAGTCATATAGGAGTATATCAAGCCTATCTTGGAGCGAGGGCGCATGCTGGTCGAGAAAGGCAAGGCTAAACTATGAAGCAGTACTCGAGTCTGCACTTCTCTGCATGATCGTCTTGGCGTCTAGGTACCATGAGAGAATGTAAAAATCTGGGCCAATACCAACTGCTGTCTTCCGAGCTAGCTCGGACCTGGGTCAAGACCTTTTGTCATAGTGTTGCTGCGCTTGTCGAAGTTTAACGGCTCCCATTTGGCTATTATACCTGCAGGTGCTTGATGTAAGCGTTGAAAGATGATATTCGTCGTCCATTGTCTTGCAGTGTAAGTGGGAGCAAGAACACAAACATGGAAGACAGACACATCTAAAACGTCTCAATACAAAATTGTGATTGTGAATGCCTGCAAACAGTCACACGCAAGCCTCGTGTTATCCACATGTCCGCATCGAGCACCATTTATATCGCACTTTTATTCTTCCTCTTCTTCATCCTCTTCTTCATCATCGTCGTGCCCGTTTGTCTCCTTTTCAGTGTTTTGAGTCTCTTCGTTTCCTTCAACAGCCTTGTCCTCCCCGTCGTCGCCGTCATCGTCTTCCTGATTCTCCTCGTCTTCTTCGCCTTCGCCCTGTTCTTCTTCTTCATCGAACTTCATCTTCGAGTAATCAATGCGCACTCCTCGGGTCCTTCGTCCACCTTCAATCACGTTGGATGTGTCCAGAGCCGCGAGCTCATCTGACACAAACATAAGCTCGGTCGATCAACCGCAACCAAGGCCCTACCTGGGTCCACATCGTCTTCATCTTCGCTTCCACCTGCCTCAACAGCCCCCCCATCCACCTCTTCTTCGTCTTTCTTGGCTCTGACGATTGTCTTGTTAGCCAAGATCAACCTCGGTTGCCAGGCTGTCCAACCTTTTCTTTATGTCTTGCTCTGCTTCGGGAACTGCCTCAAGTTCCTCTGCTTTACGTTTGGCATTGCGGGTGTCCGACATCAGGGATAGGCAATACTTTGGAGGGACCGGCGGCTGTCTACTAGATGTGCTGGCAGGAAGGTTGTTCAACTGATTTCTAAGTCCTTACCCACGCTGTCACAAGCTGATTCAATCCTCATTTATTTCTGACGCTCACCCTCGGCTTGCTTCAAGTACGGCTAGCTGCGCAAGCCGGTATATTCAAGGTCAAGAAGTACTCGCGTGAAGACCTTTAGGGGATGTACTCTCTGGTGCTGTACGAAGCAACGTTGTGCCGATCACGTGATCCTCCTTGGTCTTGATGAAACAACATTCGGTTGTAAGATAAACGGAACATTTATTCATCCATTCACCAGAATAATATACACTAAAGGAATGCCATAGGGCCAGCCCCATACCCTTCTGCTTCTCCGGATGACTCTGCGCAAGGAGAGATGTCAATAACAGTCTCTGACACCCCCTGCACCTGCTGGCCATCTCTCGACATCCCGCCCGATTCTTCATCCACTCCGACCTGCGACCTCTGAGAAACAAACCCCTTGGGCACATTGCGATGCTGAAGGTTCTTGTCACGCGGCGCAACAGTCACCTGCGAGATATCCATCTGCCGACGGATATTGAGCGTAATGCGACTCATCATGGTCACCTATATATTCTCGCTGTTAATGACATATTGGTAGTGGGACCAAACTGCTCACTGTAATGCTGTTAAAAGAAGAACATGCATTTAGTGAACAGTGTAATGAAATATCGTGTCAATAGGCTTACAGAAATTGAAACCTGTGGATTCGTCAGACTAATCATCTATAATACATGTGAACGACTGACTGTCCGCCTATCTCTTTTATCTCAACCTGACAGCATCCAGCTCGGGTTAGATGCACATATCTGACATAGTTGAAACAAAATATAGCACACATGAGCTGTCCCGATCATTATTCCAAGCATGAGGTTTGCTGAAAGGATAACACTGGAGCTCTTCAGTCTAAAGGTAGAGAGCGAACATAGATTTATAGATACCTATAATATACCAATCCATCTCGGATTAACGTAGAAATCAACGGATCTCGTTCCCAAGACCTTGCTCGGATGATCGCTCTCGTCCGTGCGATCACCAGAACAATGACCACGGTATCGTACCCCAACGGCAGCCATGCACAGATAGAAGCCCAACGTCCACTGTATGACATATCAACGTATGATCCATGGATTGCGATAATCACCAACACTTGTGGGCCAAAAACCATGGTGCAACCTGACACAAGTACGTGATCAGTTCTTGGAGAGATAAGAAAGAAACATGAAGTAATCACTGTGTATTCCTGGAAGATGTGGAACAGCTGGAGAGAATGTGTTATGAAGAGATGTCGGAATTGAAATATAGACAACTCACCCTGTGCTGAGCTCAAGAGCCACGCGCCAACACCAAGGAGGGCACATAAAATGGATAAAATGAGTATCAGAACTACCCGATTCCCGCGGTATATTGCAATAACACTACAATATATGAGGGTTAAATCAACAACACAAGCCAAACATTATAGACAGACCGGATGCCCATCATTAGACAAGCGATGAGCAGCCCCAAAAGCCCCGTAATCCCTTCAAATATTACGAACCTGCTACATCTACAAAAGCGGGTCAAAGGACTATATGTCTCGAATAACTCTTTTTCACAAACACCTGTCGGCATTATTTTCAGAGATCAAGGGGAGTTTTGAGCGATTGATAACCTACTGCGGGAGTCCATTCAGGAGATGTATATGCTTTGACCGACTAAGCATAAGGGGCTTTAATCTGCGAGAAGTTTAATAAGGACGTACCATTGATGTTTACACCAAAGGCCAGCGGAGTTAGGTATCGGTTCTGACCCACAGAGAAAAACGTTCGTATGGAATTGTAATAGTATAGAACTTTTCTGAGAGAAATGGGCTTACTATTATAAAAAGCCAAGCCACTGGTAATTGGTAAGGGAAAAAGAGATACAGCTGAAAGAAGAGTACAAGAATACCTAATGTTTTTCTGCCATGCCAGATGTATCGTACCTGTGGCACTTATCAACACAGCATTGGATGGCGATGCATTGGACGTACCTCGTCATCGAACGTTATAACATGATCGTACAATAATATCGTAAAACTCGCAAAACCAAAATACTTGAAAATTACGCTCGGCGATTGATGCGATCCACACATTAAGTATTACTCACGTTTGTTGCACGTCTGAGTAACAGAAAACAAACGAAAATGAAAAGCTTTAAACAAAATGGGCGAACAATATTGGGAACCTACAATCCAGCATATTGCTCAACTAACGAAAGCGTCTGGGCCATGTCAACAACAATTATAAGGAAAACGATTAGAAAGTTTCGGTAAGCATATACGATTAGGGAGGGGGGGAGGAGGATGCGCAGTCCAAGTTCTTCTTAGACTTTAAAGCTATCTGGAGGGCGCTCTCATAAGCATCAATGCTTTATACGTGGTGCCACAGCGCTTGAACGGCGCTGGTCAGCTCAATTGTATGATAAGTCTCATGACTCGGAAAACTTCCAAGCGACAAACTTAGAGCTCGGATCGCAGCTCCAGGGTCGACCTGCAGACGCTACATACTCTAACGCTGTACAAACCTTGCAAACCAGTTCCTACTAGCCTCCCAGCCCGCTAGTTCTGCCTCCACTGAATCAAGAGGATGTCCGTTACCGGGAAACATCAGCATCTCCACTTCTTTACCCCTTCCCTTCAATGCGTAGTAATAATTCTTAGACTGCGAGGGAGGTACTCGTTGATCTATCTCTCCGGTCAACAGGAGGACCGGCGCTTTAACTGCACCGACGTGGGCAATGGGTGACGCCTTTTGAAGCTTCTCGAAGAGTTCCGAGCTGACAATTGATTGTGGACCGAAGTCGGCTCCAAACTCGGTGAATGCCCAATCTGGTATGTCAGTGGCTGGGGCGATTTCTCCCGCAGAGATGACGGGATTCCGCATCACCGTAGCACTGTAAAAGTCTGGGTATTGTCCTATGACTGGATTCATAGTAGATGACTCAAATTTCAAATTTTAGTGTAGAAAGAGAATTTTCACTTACGGTGAGCACTGAGGAAGCCTCCATGACTACCTCCTTGCACGAACTGCTTTCCTGGACCTTCACTGACTAGTCCTATCTTGATAAGATATTTTGCAGACTCGTAACAATCCATAACGTCGAGATTCCCTGTTTGACCTATCAAAGCATCCACATACTTTTGACCGAAACCTAGTGACCCGGTATAATTGACTAGGCTGATGACATCTACAGAACATAAAGTCAGTCCAATTTCATAATACTCAGCAAGTTTCGCTGACATCCTTCTAATGCCAATGCCACTGCCGATGGGTTGAATTCCGATGTAAATGTAATGTGAGGCCCTCCATGAGGTATAGTCATGAGCGGCTGAGCTTCTGCTGCAGCAACGTGGAGAGTGATTGTTTCTGTGGGAAACCTGCCTGGAATAGGTCGAACGGACCACTCTATGGTATTCAGCTTATCACGTGCTATAAGCGACCGGCTGAATGTTAAATTACGGCTAGCAGGGAGGAGGTATAAACTGACCCCAGGCAGTGAGCTGTGGTTTATCAATAACTCTCCAGTTTGGAACAGTTTCAAGGCCTTGAACCATGGTCTCCACCAGCTCAGGGGGATGATTGAATGCGCTACGCACGGCTAGAAGTCCCTTCTTGCTATCTGTACCAGCCACAGTCCAGCTGTGATTCTGATCGGGAGTTAGATCCAGTACAGCCCCTGATGCCATTGAGATCGCTAACACTGTCTGTCGAGATCCCCAAAAAGAATGAGTTACTAGATGCGTTACCGCTCCGGAATCAGAAGTCAAGCTAAGAAAAGGTTTAGAAGGCAGCTGGTCGACGTATAACCCGGGGAATGACCCAACCCCATCATCATTAGGGTCTGAGACATAGTCGACAAGAACCTTCGATTGTTCCTCATCTGAACGAAACGCATGTAACGATGTACAGGAGGCATGAACTCCACCGATCGGGTTTGCAAGCCAGACGGTTAAGTATGGTTCTCCGGAAGAGGAGTTCGTGACCCTAGGAGAACGTGCAGAGACCTCAGGGGAGCTGAGACGCCGCACATCAACACTTACTTCCTCGGAACCTTCGGGAATTTCGCTAGGTAGCTCTAGTTTAAAGATCGACGAAGGATGGTTCCAGCACCCAACGACACCCAACCTTCTACCGTCAGGGGTTTCTTCGTATCCGGTCGCGATTATACTCTGCTGGTCGGGGGAAAATGAAGCTTGGCCAAACACAAGTGAAGACCCTTCTGGAAGGGATGGTTTTAAAGTGACAACTGTAGGTGAGGCCTGAGATGTCGCTTCCTCGTCCACGGATTCCGGGTTTCCTGACTCATCTTGATACCTCGGAATATTCCAGCGAAACATGTACAACGTTGGTCTTTTCTGACCTATTAGACGTTCGCCGAAATCGGGGACAAAGCGAAACTTATCGGGCTGAGTCTCGTTTGACTCGGGCGCCTTGGCTTCCGCGGTATATACGAAGGATGACTCAGACATCGAGAATGAGAGAGAGAAGAACAAGGCTGAGTAGAATAACCATGAAAAAAATCAAATAGTGCTTAATTTGAAATGACGCACGATTGACATGAAATCCTTCGTGAGTCTTGGTCACTTCCTTCATCGCTTCAAGACGATTGCCTAGCCACACCTCTACAAATCTCTTCTTCAAGGATCCCTCGGAGATCTCTCGTAGGATGCCCAGTCTCTTTCCTGACGGGGAGGGGACGGAGGCTAAGGCAGAATCGTCTTGGGATGAGGTGACAACGACATCGGAAGGCATTGATATAATGTGTTTGTTTACCGTACGCTTGACATTGCGCAGATGATCACGAACAGACGTAGATATCCTAATTGCTGTAAGTCATAAGTCCATATTGCAGTAATTTGTAGCCAAGATGGCAATAAGATGGTACCAACTAGACTGTGCAGCGCCAGACTTCAAAAAGTATGCTGAAGTATACGCAGGAACTTCAGCCAGTTCCCTGTAGAGTCTTGAGATTTCTCGTGCCATGAGAGCTAGGAATTCAATCAAATTCAAACCCCGGTAAAGATCCGCGCACTCGTATTTATGGCAGTGATTTTTAAATAAGAAGTCTGTATTGCCGTCATCTGTAGATAATCAAGATGGTGATAACTAATATGTGAAAGCCAGACTTCAAAAAGTATATAGAGGCATAGGCAGAAACTTCAGCCAGTTCCCCGATATTTCTAGTGCCCATGCGCTGAAGAAGTCAATCAAATTTAAACCCCGGTGGAAGAGCCGCGGATTCGTATTACTCACGTGACTACAAAAAGGCCAATTGATCCATTTCACTTCTGTTACAGCCACTTCCCACGCTTGACGATCGAACTTGTGGCACGCCATAAAGAAGTTTGCCGCTTCTAGTGCATATCATGTTCTCATGCAATTCTGAATGGTCGCCTTATACGGACCGCACGAAATGATAGAGTTTTGTACACATCATTGTTCGTATCAGGAAGTACGAGTAGGTATCCCAATTTAGATATGGTATTTTTCTGGGACTAGGAGCTTATATCATCATTTTATAATATTATATAGAATAGAGCAGCAAGACACAAGCCAAAACCGCAGAGAGGGTACGCGCATCAGCTTCTGGAACGAAGATGATGTATGTACCTAAAAAGACTCTACAATGATACCAGTTCTCTGTCTAAAAGTAGATGAGGAGACGTGTCAAAGCGCTAAACGCTTGATACGTAACGAGCGGTGTTGAAACTACGAGTCCACGAATAAAAAGGCATCGCACCAATATAGCTATGCTCGGATTCCTTCAACAAAATTATCTTATGACCAGACTCGCTGAGTTACTTGAAAATGAATAAAAGTTCCGAGTGTCTGGATCCAATACTTGTTTTACAAATCAGATAGTTCCAGGGGGTCCGATCAAGTCTCGATTCCCAGTGACATATGAATAAGCATTCCTTTTCCATGGAATGACAGAAAATTGACATGCTGCCTCATAGCTTTCAACGCGATCTGGTATAACGGATTCTCGACAGTGAGCAGCAAAAAAGCAACTCTTTAAGGTTATCGATGGCAGCATGATATCTGTTGAAACCTTGGGCCTTTGGGTCTTGGGCTAAATTTCATGCCTGAGAGAACTTCATTAAAAACAATGAGGCCTCTGCAGAAACATCGTGGCAAGGTACGAGCAATATCCAGACTCACGAAAGAAAACAAATATGGCTACGCACGTATCCTGACCGCTGTCAAAGCTTGGGGGACCAGTGCTCCCTGTACAGTGGTTATATCTATTTTTAGTACATCACATTGGATCCACATTCCACTTGCGGTCCACATCATTCCACATTTCTTCAGATATAAATTCTTGTAATATACATAAAAATTAAAGAAATTTGATCCCCCTTCTCATTAGGACTTCTGTCTGCGTCTGCGGCAAAAAGCCTTCTTACGGAGACTGAGGATCGCGGCCGCCTAGCTTTATATGTCGTGCTAAACATAAGGGAAGATCGGCAAAGAAAATTGTTTACTGTGTGATGCCGTTATTATCCTGGTACGTAACCGCGCGACCTTCATTTGTAGAGCCACAGCAAGTAACTCGCAAATAGACCTGGTTGGATTTCAGCGACAGCGTCGCAAATTGCTTTGCTTAGATGGATCAAAGTCGAGCGAGAGGTTAGCCAGCTGGTGTAAGGTAAGTTACAACCCTGAAATTCCAATTACCATTTCAAGATCTTGTTTCCTAGTTTAGCATGCCGTAACTTTGTATCTTCATGAACGTGGAGATGCTATGATATTTCATATTGATAAAATTGGTCCCCTGAGCCACACCAAACATACCATAGCTTACGATAAGCGCCGATATATGAGAAGGAAGCTCTGAGATATCGATCACTTCTCCAATCCCAAGCTCGACGCTATGGCTGAACCTCTCGGATTAGCAGGCAAGCAATCATCCCATGACCTTCACCTTACATGCTCACCAAACCATTCAGCGAGTATCATTGCCGTGATTCAACTCGCCAGGGCCACTCTTACCTCTCTGTTCCAATACGGAATTGGAGTGAAGAACATGTCCAAAGACAAGAATGAAATCGTGGATCAGTTATGGAGCCTGCATAAAATCCTTGAAGATGTGCAGGAGCTGGTAGTGGATGAGAAATTTAAAGATTCTACTCGATTACCTGCATTGACCGAGTTGCTCAACGCGCGCAATGGACTATCTCGTTGCCATGTTGAGTTGGAAACTCTCCAGTCAAAATTAGAAGTTGGACATGGACGCACAGATCGCACGGTGCAAGCTTTGATGTGGCCGCTCAGACAAAGTGAAATTAAGAAGACTCTCGACTATCTAAGAGAGTTCCAGCGGCTGCTTGGATCGACACTGCATGTGGATAATACGTATGTTGCATCTCCTTAACTTTGAACTGCTCCTAATTGTCGTCACAGACGCCTCGTGTTGAAAACACACACTGGTATGTACCGAATAGCTGTGCTCGCCATAGCATGCCTGTCCCTGAATTTCATGCAGATGGTCTTCGCGAGAAGATATATAATTGGCTGTCCGCTCCTGATCACCAGTCGAAGCATGTGAATGCTCTCAAGGAGCGACAAGAATTGACAGGTCTGTGGTTTGTGCAGGGAGAATGGTTTAAGGAATGGAAAATCAAGGCCAACTCGTTCCTATGGCTTAATGGCATGCGTGCGTTCTCTATCTCTCTGCCTGTCGATAATTAATTGCCACTGAGAGAGTAACACAGCTGGTGCCGGTAAAACCATTTTATGGTAAATATATTATCTATGTAAATTTCAGCGATTCATGTTACCGCCTGCACCCTTCAGCTCCACCATCGTTGAAGAGATCTCCTTTCATTGCAGCTCGAGTCCTTCGCTCGCAGTTGCTTACTTCTACTTCGATTTTCATAACAAGGACCTACATCTCCACAACGTTCTCCGGTCCCTCGTAAAACAGCTATCTTTGCAATGTAAGAGTACCCCCGATGCCTTGGCCAAGCTATTCTCTGAGAATGCGGAGGGTCACCAATCCCCCACTCCAGAAAAGCTGATTTCAACCGTCAAATCCATCGTTAAGAACTTTGAAGATGTTTATATCGTTTTCGATGCTCTCGACGAATGCCAGGATCGACATGACTTCCTGACACTTCTCAAGCGGATCCACAGTTGGGAGCTTCGTACATTACACCTGCTGGCAACCAGTCGACAGGAGAGAGACATTGCAGAGGTGTTGGATAATCTGGTTTCGCATAACGTACCCATGGACGAAAATCTTGTTGACGATGACATTCGTGTCCATGTGTCCAAATCGCTTGACCAAGATCTCGACTTTAGGACGTATTCGGCAGAGGAGAAGAAAATGGTTGAGACTGCTTTGGTAGAGGGTGCGCATGGAATGTAATATGTTCTATCTGTTTTCTTGGAAATGATTTCTGACGACGCAGCAAGGTTTCGATGGGTGAGTTGTCAACTAGATACACTGCGAAACTGCTATTGCCACGACGAGCTTGTGGAAGCACTGGAGACTCTTCCGATGGGTCTGTACGAGACTTACGATAGGATTCTCTTGAATATTCGCCAGCAGCACAGCCGCGGCGCGCTCCGGATCCTGCAATGGCTCGCATTTTCGGTTCGAACGATATCGCTCCGGGAGGCCGTTGAAGTGCTTGCTACCGACCCTGACGCGAAGGACGGACGCTTATTTAAGCCAGGTCGACGACTTCGGGATCCACAAAAAGTGATATCTATATGTTCCAGTCTGGTCACCATTACTATCCCAGATGCTATGAGAGACCGCAGAGAGGCCACCGACGAGGAGGAAGAGGGGTTGGAACGCGCTAAGCTAGCAGAACTCAGATTAGCTCATTCCTCTGTCAGAGAATATCTCCTCTCAGACTACCTCTGCCATCGGGATGACCACCTGTCATTCTATTCTTTCAACGAGAAAGTCGCTCATACATTCATTGCCAAGACGTGTCTGGCCTACTTGCTACAATTCAAACAACGTGGTTGCATAAACACCAGTACAAACGAAACCCATCCGCTGCGCGGTTATGCAGCGTGGCACTGGCCATACCATGCTGAGCGAGATGGTGGTGACTCGGACGCCTTGCACCGATTCATTGTGGACCTTCTTCAACCTAAGGACGCCGCGTGTTCAAACTGGCATCAGCTTTACATTACTTTATCCCCATGGGAAACGCCATGGGAGGACTATGCCCCTCTTTATTACACGTCATTGTTTGGATTGAGGAGAGCAACCAAGTATTTGTTGGAGAATGGCTCAGACGCGAATACACGAGGCGGGGGTTTTGGCAATGCGTTGCAGGCAGCATCGATACGTGGTCTTTCGAATATCGTTTGGCTCCTGCTAGAGAACGGAGCGGACGTGAACTTGCAGGGAGGACATTATGGCAGTGCACTACAGGCAGCATCCGCAGGTGGTCATGCGAACCTCGCCCGGATCCTACGAGAGAAAGAAGAGAACATGAACTTGGAAGGAGGGGAGTATGGCACTGCACTGCAGGCGTCGTCGGTAGATGCTCATGAACACATCGTTCGGCTCCTACTAGAGAAAGGCGCGGACGTGAACTTACAGGGAGGACATTATGGGAGTGCGCTGCAAGCGGCGTCGACAATGAACTATGAGAACATCGTTCGGCTCCTGCTGGGGAACGGAGCAGATGTGAATTTGCAAGGAGGATATTACGGCAGTCCGCTCCAGGCAGCTTCCGCAGGTGGTCATGAGAACACCGTTCTGCTCCTGCTAGAAAACGGAGCGGATGTGAACTTTCAGGGAGGACGTTATGGTAATTCGCTGCAGGTAGCGTCGACATATGGTCATGAGAGCGTCGTTCGGCTCCTGTTAGAGAGCGGGGCGGACGTGAGCTTGCGGGGAGGAATGTATGGCGGCGTGCTTCAGGCAGCGTCAACAGGTGGCCATGAGAACACGGTCCGGATCCTGCTAGAGAACGGAGCGGATGTGAACTTTCCGGGAGAACAATATGGCAGTGCGCTGCAGGCAGCTTCCACAGGTGGTCATGAGAACATTGTTTGGCTCTTGTTTGAGAGAGGAGCGGATGTAAACTTTCAGGGGGGACATTATGACAGTCCGCTCCAGGCAGCGTCCGCAGGTGGTCATGAGGACATCGTTCGTCTCCTGTTAGAGAACGGAGCGGATGTGAACTTACAAGGAGGATATTATGGGAGTGCGCTGCAGGCGGCGTCGACAATGAACTATGAGAGCATCGTTCGACTCCTCCTAGAGAGCGGAGCGGATGTGAGCTTTCAGGGAGGAGAGTATGGCAGCGCGCTAGAGGCAGCGTCAACAGGTGGTTCTGAGAACATAGTTCGTCTCCTGCTAGAGAAAGGAGTGGACATGTCCCTCCAGGCAGGATATTATAGTAGTGCGCTGCAAGCAGGGTCCGCAGGTGGTCGTGAGAACATCGTTCGTCTCCTGCTAGAGAACGGAGCGGAGGTGAACATGGAGGGAGGACATTATGGTAGTGCGCTGCAAGCAGGGTCCGTAGGTGGTCGTGAGAACATCGTTCGTCTCCTGCTAGAGAATGGGGCGGATGTGAACTTTCAGGGAGGACAGTATGGGAGTGCGCTGCAGGCAGCGTCGACACATGGTCATGAGAACGTCGTTCGGCTCCTGCTAGAGAGCGGGGCGGACGTGAACTTGCAAGGTGAAGAGCCTGGAACCGCGTTGCAGGCGGCATCGATATCTGGCAATGAGAACATCGTCCGGCTCTTACTAGAGAACGGAGCGGACGTGAACTTGCGGGGAGGATATTATGGCAGTGCGCTTCAGGCAGCGTCCACAGGTGGTCATGAGGGTATCGTTCAGCTTCTCCTAGAAAAGGGAACAGACATGAACTTGCAGGATGGAGTGTTTGGCAGTGCGCTCCAGGCGGCATCGATAGGCGGTCACGAGAACACCGTCCGGCTTCTGCTGGAGAAAGGAGCGGAGGTGAACATGCAGGGAGGACATTATGGCAGTTCGCTCCTAGCAGCGTCGAAAAGTGGCGATGAAAACACCGTCCGGCTCCTGCTAGAGAATGGCGCGGATGTGAACTTTCAGGGAGGACGTTATGGCAATGCGCTGCTGGTAGCGTCGGCATATAATCATGAGAACGTCATTCGGCTCCTGCTAGAGAGCGGAGCGGACTTGAACTTGCAGGGTGAAGAGTCTGGAACCGCGCTGCAGGCGGCATCGATATCTGGCCATGAGAACATCGTTCGGATTCTACTTGACAACGGAGCGGATGTGAACTTACAAGGAGGAGTGTATGGCAGTGCGTTCCAGGCAGCGTCCGCAGGTAGTCATGAGAACATTGTTCGGCTTCTGCAAGAGAAAGGAGCGGACTGGCTTGCCGGGAGGATACTATAGCAGTGAGAACATCCAGATCCTCAGTCGACCCCATTGTCAGTTAGTATCTTATCTGGCTTACGTGCCACTGAATCTTTACATTCATGGGATGGGACTAATGGGATATTTCTACCTGCTCAAGTTGCGGACGCGCGCGAGCGACGGTATTCTAGTACCTGCTGAACTTACAAATGACTTCTATGATTTAAAGTCCCACGACACGTATTTTCGCTAGCCGCACTGCTTGTGGATCCAAATGTCATCACCTGTGGGTTGAACTTTGTCAGTGACACGAAATGCCTCAGAAGCGCTTTAAACTGCAGAGACGAAACCGAAGATAAGATTGGGTTTCCGATTTAGAGCTCTTCACCTACAACCTAAACAGAGACATGTCTGTCCCTCGGCTGATGAACATGGATGTAGTATCTAAGGATGGCTATGAATTGACGTCGTTTGCTTGCCGCTAGATGTGGGAGCGAACGTGGAGGCCCAGGGTGCACTAGAGGCTGTATACGAGGGTGTTTCGGACAGGAAAGAAGACGAATTGATTTTTTTTCAGTTCATTTCTTTGTTTCTTTTAATTACATCTCAAACCATTCATAATTGAGGACATTCTTCTCTTACTACTTCGAATCACCTCACACATTCCATGTTCACTTCCTAACTATCTGCGAGCTGCCGCTACATTATCAATCACACAATCGAGCCGAAATCATCCAAGTCCAAACGAACTACATGTCATACAATATGAATTATGAGAATCGAAGAACCCATCCTTAAAATATCGGACTATCATCACCACCCCTAACGACTTTAACATCGTTCAGCACTATCACTCGAACCTAAACACAGCCGGCGGCCGCTTCATAACTTAGCCAAATAGGAATAGCCATCACATTTTTTTGCCCCGTTGATACTCCCATCCACTTTCGTACTGAAATTCCCTTATCATAATAAGTCAAATCTGACATTAGCTAGGAACAATGCAAACAACCCTTGAGTGTTGCCTCGCCAGCTCCACTGTCGGCTTCGAGTCTTAGGCCTACTTTGCATCGTTATATTGATTTCTCCTAACAGAGGCGATATCTTCAAAAGCTGACTGTGAGTTCGTTACTCTCCTTGAAACCCACTGCAACTGGCCAAAATCAGTGATCGATAGCATCTGGAATACAGTGATTTATCTCCGCTTCTGGTCCTTGTAATATCTTCCAGGAATAAAATAAATTCTCAACTTTGCGCTGTGTAT
>QMFG01002988.1:6903-24920 GCA_003314545.1 Ramaria sp. MG151
GTCATTTGCTTTTACTGTAGGATTCCTATTTACCTTCCAAAACCACTCTATTACTACTAGGGATGTTTCCGAACACTTTTACTAATCCAACATCTATCCACAACATTTATTGCTATTATTTGGATTCTGACATCCATGTCGATCACAGCCAATGGTTTCACATTCTTTTAAAGTGTGTTTTAAACTAATATAAGTAAAGTTGGAGTACTCACTCAAATGTGAAGTTGCTGTTCAAGGTAGTTTATGATGAGTTGGCAGGTTGGAGTAAAACAATCAAGTAGACATACAATAATTGAACTAGGGAACATACATGTGAATGTGCTACTTATATACTAGATGTTTTGGAAGCAGGAGCAAATGGGAAAGAGTCCATGAGGGTCAGAAAGTAGCTAAGGTACGTGTATACTAATTAAAAACCATAGGAAACAAAGAATAAGGGAGGTAGGAAAATTGTGAATAGAGAAAAAGATTGACGAACTAGAAATAAATCCTGAAACTTGTTTCCGAATTGCATGGCTCTTTGGATAGAGAGATCCTCATGCTATTCCTTCAAATAGTGATCCTGAATGTTGGAGATAAATGTGTTAACATATCAAATAGTACTTCATGTCACCATAAGCTTCAGAGGTATATAATTGACCCTGATATTGAGTTCCTTGAAATAGATGGGGATAGTGATGGGGATAGTGCAGGTGCTTCTTTTTATGAAAAAACGGTAATGATCAAACCTGGTTGTCAACTAGATTACCTTGGTATCAATAGTGTGATTTTTGATCTTTTTATGGTAATGAAACATTGAAAAAGAGGATCTGTGATGCAGGGTTGGGTGGTTCAGATTTCCAAAGGAGCGGTTTGGAGGAAAGTGTCAGAATTCAATTATCAAGGATAAATGTTATAGATGAATGTAGTGTTAGTAGTAATGCTCGAAAATGTTTCAATACTAATAGAATGATATTTGAAAGCAAATAGAAATCCTACAGTAAAAGCGAATGGCTTTCGGAATGTTTGCGAAAAGGTGCATTGTTCCAAAGATATAGATATTCCAAAAGGATTCTATCTCGTGGATCAAATGAACTTTGCGGTCCATGTGGATCACAGCCAATGGTCTCACATTCTTTCGAAGTGTGTTTAAACCAATATAGATAAATTTAGAGTACTCACTCAAATGTGAAGTTGCTGTTCAATGTAGTTCACGATGATTTGACAAGTTGGAGTAGAACAATCAAGTAGATGTACAATAATTGAACTACGGAACATACATGCGAATGTGCTACTTATATACTAGATGGTTCAGAAGAAGGAGTGAATGGGGAGGAGTCTGTGAGGATCGGAAAGTAGCTAAGGTACATGTATGCTAATTAAAAGCCATAGGAAATAAAGAACAAGGGTTGGAGGAAAATTGTGAATAGAAAAAAGATTTAATGAACTAGAAATAAATCCTGAAACTTGTTTCTGAATCATGTGGCTCTTCGGATAGAGAAATCCTCCTGCTATTCCATTAGACAGCAACCCTGAATGTCGGGGATGAATGAATCAACATATTAAATAGTATATCCTGTCATCATAAGCTTTGGAGGCATAGAATTGACCCTGACATTGAGTTCCTTGAAATAGATGGGGATAATGATGGGATAGTGTAGATGCTTCTTTTGTGAGAAAAGGGTAATGATTGGACCTGATCTATCGGTTGGATCATTGTGATGTTATTAAAGTGTTTCATGGTGTTTGAGAGTGACAAAATATTGAATGGCAAATATGTGTGATGAAATTGCTGATGGTTCGGATTCCGAATGAATGATTCGGAAGGAAGCTGTTCGGAGGGTTTGGAAGGTGAAGCAAGAGACAAATCACGATCGTGACAGAAAACCTTTTGGAATGATGTGCAAATCAGAATCATGACAGAATCCTCACCCTTTTCTCTTTGGATTTCTCTTACCAGGTATGCTCCCTGCTATTGTAGTTACTCTCTGATCTCTTATATATCTTTGTATTTCCCTTACCAGCCTAGTGTGAGTCCCTGTGAATAGTTGGGGTTAGAGTTGTCACGATCACAATTTGGGCATTACATTCACATTGCCCTCGTCCCGAACAAATCCTTCCGAAGCATCTCGTCCGAAGTCTGAAGCAACATGCCCACAGTCCCATTAATGCTATTCAACAACTCTTTTATCTATCATTTCGACTCAAACACTCCATCTAGTGAAACAACCCCTGTGAAACAATCATTGGTCAGGTCCAATCATATTCTTTTTTTAGAAAAGAAGCACCCTGACTCTCCCCATCACTATCCCCATCTTTCACCATGAAATTATGAATTGAGTTGTTCATGTTCACTCAAAGCTTGCAATGACTTGCCATATCATCAGGCTTAATGATATGAATGTTCTAGACTCTCATACTTACTCTCCGAAAGATTTAGGCATGGCTATCCCTACCCGAAGAGCCACACGATTCGGAAACATGTTTCAAGAGTTGTTGTGGGTCCATTAATCTTCTTCTTCATTCACAATTTTCCTCCCACCCTTGTTCTTTGTTTCCTATGGCCTTTAATTAGTATACATGTACCTTGGCCACTTTCTAACCATCATGGACTCATTCCCATTCACTCTTTCTTCCGAATGGTTCAGTATATAGCTAGCACATTCGCATATACATTCCCTAGTTCAATTATCGTATGTCAACTTGATTCTTCTACTCACACTTGTCAACTCATCTCCAACTCACCTTCAACAACAACTTCATATTTTTTGAGTAAGCACTCCAATTCCACTTTTATTAGTTGAATCCACTTCAAGGAATGTAAGATCATTGACTGTGATCAACATGAACTGCAAGGTTCATTTGATCCACGAGATAGAATCCCTTCGGAACCTCTGTCTCTTCGGAACTATGCACTTCATTTGCAGACGTTCCGAAAGTCATTTGCTTTTACTGTAGGATTTTTATTCCCTTTCCAAACCCATTTGGTTATCATTAGGAATATTTCCGAACACTTTTACTAACACAACATTCATCCACAACATTTATCACCGTTATTCGGATTCTGACAAGAGTCCCCTTGCAGGCCCAGGCAGGATGCTGACAGGGTAGTATCCCCTGTGTAAGGGCAACCCTCTAGCACTCTCAGATACTAGCAGAGGGGAGATCCAAAGAGATATATAAGTAGAAAAATACAATAAAGGGAAACTCTCACCTAGCAGAGGGGAGATCCAAAGAGAAAAGTCTAAGGGTCCCCTCTACCAGTGATGCAACTATATACGACTACCTAACGCCCAACCAGGGGCATCCCTATGCACTGTCAACCCTGCCCGACTTCTATCCCCATAAGGTAATCTATCCCTGATGAACGTCGGATGTCGGGCTGGGTGTTTGGGTCCAAGGTTTGGGTTACCCCCGAGGTAGACTGAGGTCTCAGACTCTACTCAAGGTGGTCTGAGGTTTTGGACCGGAGGCCCGAGACTTTGGGCTGGTGATCAGGGGCTTCGGGTCAGTGACCCGAAGTTTTGGACCGAGGTTCTCGCGCCTCGGGTCTGTGTTTGCTATGTGTGAAGGCTGTAGAGGTGGGGATTTCGGTGACAACCGGTTGTCCCCTGACACCCTGCAGTAGGCCTGCCAGCAGGCATATCCCAGGTCAGGTTGAGGTTGCCCTTACAGTGACCTTGGGGCTCATCCAAAATACCAGAACAGGATGCTGAGCTGGTACAGCACATAAGCTGAAGCCAAGTCCCATTGGACTTGACTGCCAAGCCTCGGCCCCCCTCAGTACTTGACCCCCAAACCTTGGTGAGCTCTAATCTGAGTCCCAGTCTTACATCTGCCTCCTGTCAGAGCTCATCCCAAGACTGTTACCCAAACCTCTGGGCCCAAAGTCCCAATTACCCTCAAACATGTTTCGCATATTTGTATCTCATGTTTGATCTTTCCCTCTGTAGCTTACAACCCTGACTTCGGTCATTCAGTCTCCAATCCCTGAACCCCTTTGTATATAAGCTACTTGTTCATGTACATGGAAATCAGTTCTCATATCAACTAAGATACCCAATATACTCTATTCTCTAATCTCTACACTCCCTCTGCTAAGGTCATGTCCGAACTTTGCATGACCTCAGGCCTTGTCCAAAATACCGGGACAGGACTCTGAGCTGGCACAGCACATAAGCTGAAGCCAAGTCCCACCCAACTCAACCACTGAGCCTCAGCTCTCCTTGGCACCCGACCCTGAATATCAGTTGACTCTATCCTGAGTCCCAACCTTACTTCTGCCTCTGTTCTGATTTAGTTCTTAACACCTCTGTTCTGATCAGTTCTTAACAGTTACTCTGCTTTATATCTCTACAAATATCTTTCTGATACCCAATCACCACCAGCCATTCACTTTCAATTCAAGGTATTTACCAGACTCAAACATGATCTCAAAACTGTTAAGTTACTGCATTATTACTATCTACAAAACTTGTGTTACAGTATGTAAAGTTTAAGCACTGATCAGATTAGCCCTGCACCAGCACTTCCAACCATCAGCATTCAATCGCTTAGATATCAAATCAAGCACCTGCTCGAACACATTTAATAAACAAGATTTTCAAATACAAAAACAGTTCAAACAGATTATAAAAACAATTATAAAAATATTTTCTATATTTTACATTAAGGGCCACTCCAAACCTCTTAGTCTAAGTCTGGGGGTATGTCATTTGGTATATGAGTGACCCTTGCAACATGACTAGATCCTGGTGTTTTATCATGAGTGCCAGATGCTAAGTGATAGCAGTCAAAGAAGACTATCTGTACATATAAGTATGTTATTGGCAGAAATATTATCATGTATTTGCACCAGACATACAATATAATCACCCCATGTTTTTGCTACATGGGAAAGCAGTATACTAATAGTGCTATCAGGAATATCATATACTTTCTGGCCATTAACTGTGGTATGAAAATTATGAGGGATGAGCATTTGTATTCTGGCATTGCCAGCTTGCAAGTGCTCCAGAGCATTAACTTCTCTATGTCTAGTGTAATAAATCAGAATAGGGTCATTGTGATGAAGCTGTTTATTAGCCACTAGATTGTTGAACTCCAGGATAATTCTCTCTTGTATAGCTTCTGCATTGTAGAGAAGGTGTATATAAGATTCTGGAACTCCCAAATCTTTAAAGTATTTCTTAACAGCATGTGTGTCTGGAATAGCACCTCTCACATTGCTGATGTTTGGAGATGCATATTTGTTGATTCCAATGATGAGAGTACAGAATGATGGTGGTTCTGACCTGTGGCTTTTATCAGTGAGACTTCTCAGAGGCCAACATTAAAAATATGAATGTCTGGATGGGGTCAACACATGACCTGCAAAATTTTCTTCACAAAAAATGAAAAATTCTAGAATTTGCTTGGAAAATAGTTTAAAATTACTATTAGTCACTCAGTTTTGTAATTTTCTCTCCTCTGCAACAAGTCTTAGCAAGTAATATACTAAAGATATTCTAGCAGCTAAATTTGTATTTTATCTCTCTAGAAATGACTAGTAGAAGAAAATGTGCTCCATGCTTATGTAAGGTGACCCGGTTCCTGGTGACATGACACAAGAGTAACGCTGGTGCCTACCACACGAAGATAAAGTTTGAAACTTTCAAAAGAGACATATGGCGCTCACGTGATCTGGCATTGCAGCAAATTCGAAATTGGCAAAACGCAACCATTGATTAGAAATTGGCAGCCCCTATTGGAGATGTGATCTGAATGGCTGTACGGTCACATTGCCTTTGTAATTGCTGACTGCTGCCAAGAGACCTGTCAGCAGTTGTTTAACTACGCGTGTATATGTACCTGCGGCGCGGCTTCGTCCCGCTATATATAAATGACTTTCTGGGACGGGGCAGGCTAACACACAATGTCTCTAACACTCACCGTCCCCGAACGTTACGCCTATGTTCTTCTTACTGCAGTGGGCACAGGTTGGTTGACGATGTGGCAGACGATTCTTGTAGCGACCCACAGGAAACGGGCCAAAATTCCCTACCCTCAGGGTAAGCCTTTTCTTTTCAAAGCACACGATCGCATGCGCTGACGCTACCACGTCTGTAGCTTATGCCGAGAAGGCAGAATCCGAGGTTAATCTGGTTCGTAGTCCTCCATGGGGATTGCTATGGTGACTTAAAACAGCTGTATTCTTCTAGGACGCGATGAAGTTCAACTGCGCTCAGCGTGGGTTGGCATACATGGGGCCTTTGCACGTCTAGCTGATAGGACCCCCTTTTTCCCAGGTGCCCACCAAAACACAATGGAGAATCTTCCCCAGGCTCTCCTATATCTCGCCGTGGGTGGCCTCAAGTACCCGACCTGGACAGCGAGTTTGGGGGCCGTATGGTTACTTGGCCGTGTCGTGTATACACTGGGGTACATTACGGGGGATCCGAACAAGGTTTGCATATCCACGGTTGACTGCTGATTTTTTTCATTCTTATTTTATTTTATTTTCTCTACCACTTTTAGCGCAGGCGTGGTGGCTTCGGCGAACTTGCTGGGCTTGGCTTGTTCTTCACAGCCACCTACTCTATTGGCGAACTTGTCTATGCCGCCTTGTAATTTTTTCCCTCCGAAAAATTACTACTTGCCTGAGACGTGTTTTACATCAACTCTATTGTTTTTTGCCTTCATGTATTTTCTGGACATGAAATGAACCGCTGGAGCATTTAAACTCCTTTACCACTCCCTCAGCGTTGTTTTCGTTTGGTCAGGACACTTTGTTCTGCAAAAAGTCTACGGCCTTACACCGGAAGCTCGTGAACGATGGATAAATCCTGCTGAATGGGAGGCTTGTTATCCCTGGACACGTTGGGAAGCCGTAAAGCAGTAAACTTCATCTCTTATATTGATTGATCGTTCAAATAGGCGTGGCCACGATATCAAGCATACTTTTCTCATGCATCCAAGGTGATCACTATGGCTGCACACGAAGTGGCCTCCCAATAACATCACCGCGAACTAAATGAAATCGTTCCTGCCGTCCCCACACCCATTCCCATCCCTGCGCTTCGTCAGACCAACACACGTCCTCCTCCTGTAAAAAGTCCACCGTTTCGTTCCATTCAGGAACAAATGCCGAGGCGAACAGTTCTACGCTGTAGTATGTCTGGGGTAGAATGGGCAAGTCGCCCAGGACTGGAACGTTGTACGGGAGGTTCGTCATTCCTGTCCATGATATCCAGAACTCAATAAGGTGTTTTGTGACCATACCCCCTCATCACTTACCGATCAAGCTGCCAGCTGCATGACCGCGATCGCCTTGAAAGACGACAAGGGATCATCTTCTCAGCTTTCTACAGTTTGCTCAAGAAGGCTTACCGATGGGATGGCAATACTGACGTCAGATTTCACTGGCCGTTAAATGGCATCAAAAGGGAAGGTTGGCATAACGAATACACACCACTTGTCCCTGAATTTTCTCTGCTTCCATCTGGCGCAAACACTCTTGTAAAACTTCATTGCCTGTCCTTCCTGGCTGCATCGTCGCGCGTACAATCTCCTGCAATCTGTTACTCGTCCGGAGCCCGTTCTTCAGTCCTTCTGGAACATCAGTCTCCCCTTGTGAAGTGCGCAGGACATATCCCAGATGCTGTGTGTCAGTGTTGAGTCCTAGAAATGTGATGCCAAAGTCGGTGTGTAGCAGGTCGCCTTCCTCGATAGTGGTTGAAGCTGGCAGTGTCGATTTTCTGTAAAGGGATACGCGGGGCATATTCCAAGTTGATACGTTATGTGCCTGCATCTGGTCGCGGAACCACCATTCGACATCCTAAATGGAGATGGTAGCAAAGGCTTGGGAAAAATTAGAGCAAGACTTAGCGAAAGACTCTTACATCAGTGGTGGTAACTCCAGGAGTGATCGTCTTCTCGCTAAAGGCTTCTGTGACCATAGCCCAGGCCATTCCTTGCAGTGTCTTATAATATTTCAGCTGCTCTGGGACACGCCTGGCAACAAACTCTATCGCCAGCATAGGTCTCCTGACCACCCGGCTCATCCACTTCTTGCCCAATTGTTCACGGAGTCTCTCCAGCTCGCCAGCATGCATACCGTCGGCGAATGCGAAGTCTGGATCGATATTCAGCGCGATGGTGGGGGGGTTGTACTGCTCGAGCACATTGCGGAGGTCTGCCCAGACTTGCGGGGTATTGTCGATCCAGACGAGGGGGTTTGGCTCGCCCGATAATGGTCCTGAGCCGTTGTGGAAGAGGTACACGGTCCGTCGACGAGCGGCGAATGTAGTTGCAGGCTTGATCGACCAGAATACGGTGTCTTCTGCATACTCACGTTCTGTAATGATATCTGACGTTGATATAAAAGACTCTTGTTCTGCATTTCATCTGCTCACGGCTCATCTGCTCACGACACGCGGTGCGTTGCAAATCAAATTAGAACTTGGAAAGGTTTGCTTTGGGTTAATTCCAAACGTAAAAGATGCGTACCAACCAAGCACCTACTCCGTACTTGCTCATCAACTCTGGGATGTGGGTTAATCGTTGTGAGGTCCACTTGTCGAGGACATGGGCCTGTTCTCGGAGGCTGGGTAAACTGGGGTACGTAGCGGGTGTCTTCGGATGGAATTGGGCGGACACTAGCTGCCCAATTGTTCCTAGCACTACTGCTGGTAGTATCAAGTGCATAAGTCGCATAAGGGTTGGGCTGCAGTGGGAATATCCATGTGACAGAGTTTGAGTATATATATACATATCAGGATTCACACGTTGTCGTTCACATCACATTGAGATATTAATATTCTCATTGAGTATTTTTTATCATATACTTGGTAATAATAATAGAGACATGTGCGTAAGGAGTCCTGAAACATGAAATATTATCATGGTGGGCTAGAGGCACATATGGCTAAGAGATGTTCGAACAGTAGATGACTTTTGTTTGTTATCCATAGCAGGATGTCTCTAATATTGAAAAAGTATTAAGAAAGTATTTAATTTCTGATTTTTCCAGACCTCGAGACAACCAGACTTGGTTATGGGAAGCTGAGAGATCGCCCAATGGAACTTTTTTTTCTGAGACACATTATCGTAAGTTGAGTCCAGGAGAACTGAAAGTTGGGGATGGATATATCAGACACCGTACGCCGGCAGAAAATTCAGACTCCCATTCGAGCGAGTACGGTTGCTAATTGAAGAAGCCGGCATGTGTTTTTCACGCTATCTTCGGCAGGGTATATACAGAGGTGTGGGGTATAGTACTTGTCTGGATGTCGTACACTCTCCGAACTTGATATAAGCTGATTCCCGTTGGTCACTGGAGTTCAATACTGCCGGTCTCTGGGACAAGGAGCCCCAGCGTGGGTAACACAAGGGAGAGGGGGCTGCGGTGAGGAAATACGACGAGCGAGACACACTATAGTGAATCAAAAGAATAATATATTTTATCTGTGAGAAAGAATGGGGCGGATATCGTGGTGACAAGCGGCGACTGTAAAGGGCCGGGAAGACTTCTGATACCTTCCTCCGTCAGCTCACCTATCACGCACACACGCACGCACAACAGGGCGTTCGGATCATCTGGCATCGACTGTCCAGCTTAGAAATTTCTTTCCGTCATCATGCTGGCTTGGTGGATCACTAAAGAATGCAGGTTGACTGCTGACAAACGGGAAGAATATACTTGTGAGGCATTTGGAAGATTGGGGACAGACCTTTGCGAGAAATAATAGTAAGTACTATGGAGAGAAAACGAATAAACAAAGTTTGGGCAACGGAGCGTTATGTAATAATCACCAATAAGCTATCACACAGCGCTCATTGCTGTCGCCACGTTTTTACCTCGCGTGGCCATGATGCTTTGCTGTAGCGCCGAAACGATATTCCTACCTCATCTATAAAAGTTTCACAGCCACGTTGGAGAGACGACTTTTCCATCTCCCAGAGGCTTTCTGCTTCTGTCATATGTTGAGTTACCAGACAGACACTTCTGTATTTTCATGACTTTCAAGATATTTGGGTTCATTGGTCGTCGCAAGGCGTCCAAGGAGTCTCCCAAGGCGCTACCTCCATCTGCACCTCATGTAGATCACCACTCTCTCAAGTCGCCTCAGCCATCATCTGAATCGGGTTCCCCTTCCCCCTATCAGCAGTTAGCTGGTGGTAACCGGTCTACCACTCCTCAAACAATGGCGTCGGAAATGGGCGGTGTCTTCTACGCGGGATTGAAGCTGACCCTTGAAGCTTTGAGAGGTCCAGCAATTGCACTCCCGCCATTGAAAGCAGCTGTCGAAGGGACACTCAATATTCTCGCCATCGTGGATGTAGGTGGGATCTATATCAGCCTGCGAAAGTACTTACAGTGATTACAGAAATATGTCCAGAATAAGCAAGATTTCCAGGACTTAAAGCAGAAGCTCGAGGTTATTAAGACGATCGTCCAGGCTCATGGTTCACATCACGCGCTCGAGTCTCGCATCGCTGACTTGTCAACGTCCGTGAACGCGTATTACATTGGAGATGGTTGAAACTCATTGATTGCATAGGGCGCTCAACACCTGTATCGATGATATCGCCCGTCGGGAACAGGATGTCAAAGCCAGGGGTTTTGTCGAGACCGATGTGGATGCTCGTTTCATTGTAGAGACGTTTCGCAACATCGGTGTCTTGTTAGAGGCGTTCCAGGAAAGTCTTGTTACCTGTATGCGACGGATCTTCGATCACTTATCTCTACCACAGATTGATATCGGGATTAATACCTATATTAATACACAAGACTTGCTGCGGGTAAATACTCGTTTTGCCCACGAGTGGTTGACGATGGCGCTAACGACAAGATCTTAGATGCTCGACAACCTCAAAGAACATGATGCAACTGGTTAGTCAACCGCGATACGATGACGACTCCTTGAATTTTGTTGACGAGGAATTGTCTAAGAGAGACTCAATTATGCCCATCATCTGTCTTACAGAGCATACCGAGGGCGGGCAGGAAAAGGTTGCATGAAAGACACTCGTGTGAAAATCTTGGCAGATCTTGAGAGATGGGCAAACGATGATACGACCCCCAAGGTCTGCTGGCTGAATGGGTTGGCGGGAATAGGAAAGTCTAGCATTGCGTTCACCCTCAGTGAACGCCTAGACAACAAACTAAAGCTAGGAGGCAGTTGCTTCTGTTCTCACTCATCCGACGCACGTCTCATTGTGCCAAGTCTTGCCCACATGCTTGCTCGAATATCTCCCCCGATTCGATCAGCGATATCTCAGGTTCTCCAAAATAATCCGGACGTGGTCTCAGACTCCCCATCCGAACAGTTCCGCTCCCTCGTTTTCCTGCCAGTCAAGGAAGTTTTTCCTAATCCTGCGAATACCTATCAAATTGTTGTTATCGATGCTCTTGATGAATGCTCCGATCAGCTGAGTGTGGAATCCCTGATCGGAGCAATCCTCACCTGTGCATTGGATCTTCCCCTTAAGTTTTTCATCACGAGCAGACCCGAACCCCGAATTCGGAACGCCTTCCGTAATTACGCTGCACGTTCGCCCGATGTCAAAGTCTTTGACGAAATTCGTTTGCATAAAGCCACTAAAGACGATGTACGAAATGATATTCGAATGTATCTCCACCGTTCTTTGTCCGACATCGCGGCACACGCTGGCGTCTCACAACACAGTTCTGACTGGCCTCCTGATAACGAATTTCAAGAACTTCTCAAACATTCTGAAGATCTTTTTATTTACGCTGCAACTGCCGTTCGGTATATTGGTGTGGAGACTGGATATTATAAGGAACGGCTAACTAACATGACGCGCAGTGGGTCCGCCAGGCCGAACGACACAATCAATCCACTTTATGAACACATTATGGATCGGGCATTTTCCAACGTTGAAGCTAGCGAAAGGGCTAAAAGAATCGACATACTTGCTGCAGTGGTCTGTCTCCAGCAGCCATTAGTGCCTATGGATGCCGTTGCTTCCTTGCTGGCGTTGGACCGGCGTGACGTTCAGTTTGCCTTATTACCACTACATTCTGTGATTAATGTCACTGGTGATGGACGGATCGGCGTTTTTCACGCTTCGTTTCGTGAATTTCTAGTAAATTCGACTCGCCGTGGGGGGACCTGGGTAGACGCCTCTAAAGCTCACCGCGAGCTCACAATCAGCTGTCTGGAATATCTAGACACACATCTTCGACGGAACATTTGCAGTCTACCTGAAAGACAGATAGGTTCACAACCTCATGACATTCAAAGTTCCGATTCCATCTCAGAGGCCCTACGTTACTCATGTCTACATTGGGCGTCTCACCTTAACTTGATTAAGAAACCTCTTACAGAGTCTACAAGAGTACCCGCCCTTCTTTCTAGGTTTGCGGAACAGAGTTTGCTGTTTTGGTTTGAGTGTCTCAGTGCGTTTGGAGAACTTGAATCAGGGTTGAAGTCTCTCAACGTCGCACGTGAAGCTATATCAGTAAGTGCTCGTCAAACAGGAGAAGACTTTCATGACTAATTATTACATTATAACGTTTCCCAGACGCAGTATGAATTTGTGCGCCTTTCGCTGCTTTTAGAGGACGCGCGCCGATGCCTCCAATTGGGATTCGAGTCTATACAATACCACTGCCTCAATACTTATCACTGTGCCTTAACCTGGATTCCAACAAAATCATTGTTACGCCAACAATATGCCACCCATTTTCGTATTGTACCTAAAGTCTTAGTGGGTCTTCCGGAGGAATGGGGGCCAATGGAGTATATAATGACACACCGAAGTTCTATAACGTCTGTAGCCATCTCGCGCGACGGCAGACACGTCGTATCTGGGTCGGACGATAACACAGTTCACGTCTGGAATACGACTACAGGCATGCCAGAGCACGAGTTAAAGGGTCATATGTATAAGATAACATCTCTCGCCATCTCGCATGACGGTCGTCTCGTTTCTGGATCGCGCGACAAAACTGTCCGAATTTGGAACACACATACGGGGAGATTAGAGCACGAACTGACTGGTCATTTGGATTCGGTGATGTCAGTAGCTTTTTCGCACGACGGCAACTATGTTGCATCTGGATCGCGTGACAACATGGTTCGGATCTGGAAAACGGGTGCGGGCGAACCAGAACACGAACTGGAGGGTCATACAGATAGTGTAACGTCAGTCGCCTTTTCGCATGACGGTAGCTGTGTTGTGTCCGGATCGCTCGATTGCACAATTCGGATTTGGAAGATGCCTGGCGGCGAGCTAGAGACTCTTTTGGAAGGTCATTCAAGTTGGGTATTGTCAGTCGCCTTCTCCCATGATAGTAGCCGTGTTGTATCAGGATCACTCGACTACACAGTTCGGATTTGGGGGACTGCTACGGGCAAGTTAGAGCATGTGCTGCAGGGTCATTCAGATAGGGTAACATCAGTTGCATTCTCGCACGACGGTAGATGCATCGTGTCTGGATCCCGCGACAAGACAGTTCGGATTTGGGACACGACTACAGGCGAAATAGTGCATGTGCTAGAGGGTCATTCGGATTGGGTGACGTCACTCGCCTTCTCGCACGACAGCAGTCACGTCGTTTCTGGATCGTACGATAAGACTGTACGGATATGGGATACCACGACTGGTGTATCAGAATATGTGCTGGAGGGCCATTCAAATTGGGTGGTGTCGGTCGCCTTTCTCTTGAACAGCAGCCGTGTCGTATCTGGATCAAGCGACAACACCGTTCGAATTTGGAACCTAAGTGCAAGCAAAGGTGAGCATGTACGAGAAGGCCACTCTGAGAGGGTGATGTCAGTCACCTTCTCCCGCGACGGTAGCCACGTAACGTCTCGCGCGACCGACGGCACAATTTGCATCTGGAACACAGCGACAGGTGATTCAAGGTTTATAAATGACCCGCACTCAGACCATTCCCTTGGCGAAGAACAAGCGCCACCCACGCCGCCTCTCAACCAGGATATGTCCTTATCTAAGGATTTCAAATGGGTATATGGTCAGTCACCTATGGATTATTGCTGGATAGCCCCACAATATCGTGACATTGCGGTATATCATTCTTTTGGCACCAAAGTGTGTTTTGGATATAAGACAGGACATGTTGTTATCCTTAATTTGATACCTGAATCTTAAACATTACCATTTTTCTTTCAAGCTAGTTGTAGTCAACAGATTAATTAAACATGTGAAAATATGAGGACTTAAAGACTATCTCGGTCTCTTGTAAAAGAGCTTGGTTAAAAATAGCTAACTACTTTAGACTATCTAAAAGTTAACAATTGCATAGAATATGGAAATCAGCTTGAACTCATACCTCAGTCTCTTGGAAAAGAGCTGAGGTCACAGAGTCACATGACTGTGAACTTAGCAGTAAATTCAAACTCTGCAAGTAAGAGGAAGAGATATTTGGGCTGAACATCAAACCTTAACAAAACAAGTGTAGCCTGAAATCAGCATATATTTATTATCTCTTAGTTGATGTCAGAACTGAGGACTAATGTCTAAGGGGACAGGGATCTGGAGATAGAGGACTGAGGTCAAAGTAACAAGTGGTGTTGTATGGGGCCGGGCTCCAAGCCCTGAGCCGAGCCAGGCCAAGCCTACCCCGGACCAGAGCTTTTGGAGGGCTTTGGCTCAGCTTTGATTTTGAAAATCCCTGAGCCCGGGTTCAGGCCCTGGCTTGAAGTGTGTGGAGGTTGCGCAGGGGACTTGGGCAATACTGTTACTCCAAAAAAATAAATTTTGTAACTCTGGCACATTAATTTAGTAAAAAAGGTTCTGTCCCTCACCACTGCCCCAATAAGTGACCAACCTAAATGCTCCCACATTGCCGGATTCAAGGTCATTGACCCACAGAATGCTTCATTGGCTACCCTCCCATCACACCAAGATGTGGCTGACCAAGCTAAGCAAGTGCTGGATCTCACCAGGGATACTACACCTGAAAGGGTTGCCATGGATGTGCCAGCATTGGTTCCACTTGTGAGCCTGGGTTCAATATTTCTTTTCTCTCAATATTAGAATGTGTCTAACATAGAACTTCCTGCAGGTACTAAGAGTGACATTATCATTAGTAGTGATAGCTCTAATGCAGACACATCTGAAAAACCAGCTAGTGAGTAAATTTGTATCTATATTATCACAGATTATGATGACATCTCTCTAGAAAAAATGAAGCACAAACATCCTGCACAAATTGTGACTCCTGAGTCCAATTACAACAACCTCATTCACAATATGGTTGTGGTAGCAGAGATTGTACCTGTTGGGAGAAATACTATGCATGATAACTCAACCAATGATATCAACACTTTCTTCACTGAAAGTTTTTCTGAGACCCAGCCCACTGGAGAGATTAAGAGCTATAGGAAATGTTACAAATGCCGGTGATATTTCTTTTGCTAGTATTTGTTCTATTAAATAATTTGTCTTAGAAGTGAAATTGTTAGTGATACAACAACCCTTTGCCACCACATTGAAGCATACCATGAGGTGAGTCCATGAATTTAATAATTTTTTCTTATTCTAATTACCCATGGTGGCTACAAAGGGTGTTTACAACAAGTGGTATAACATCAATAACTTCAAGACAAAACTCCCAAAGGTGCTCAAGAAAATGAAAGCAGAAAAGGGTGCAAGCTTATCACAGCAATCTCTTGAGTCTCACCTATGTGAAAAGCCTACAAGGGAACAATCATACAGTGACACAGCATTCAGGGCACAACTCATTCATTGGTTGGCAGTGACTGACCAGGTGAGTTACCTTTTAAGAATTATTGTTCCTAGTGCCTTGTGTATTCTTTTGCATTCTTTTACTAGCCCCTGAGGTGCCTTGAACACCCAGAATTTGTTGAACTCATGAAGATTGCAGGATGGTCAAATAGCTGCATTAAGATCTTAAGCCGACAAATGACCCAGGATGCAGTTATTGCCACATTTCAAGAGACCATGACATGGCTCAAAACCCATTTGAATGTATGTTTTCTCATTGATATTATAATAATAACATTACTGACTTTGGATTACACCAGAGTGAGGCAGTATGTGGTACAATTAGTCTCACATGTGATGCCTGGGAGGCCTCAAACACCAATGTGTACTTTGCAGTTACTGCACACTGGATCCAAGAATCCTTGCCAGGGAAATGGGAGCTTAGCAGCTCGCTTATTGGCTTTGTTCACCTTAATAGTGCCCACAATGGTAAACTCTTGGGGATGGCACTGTTCAAGGTAGTCAGCCGCCTTGTGATCTCCCACAAAGTATGTACATTGGGCAATTGATATCCTGTTTACTGATTTCATTTCTTATGTACCACTCACACACTCTCAGATAGGACACATAACATCTGATGATGCTGATAATAACTTGACAATGCTAGAAGTCTTTGCCCATGAGATTGAGTTTGTAACTGGTCAACCATTCTTGTCACAGGATTGGCATATCAGATGTATGGCCCACATCATAAATCTAGCAACGCAAGCAGTCATCAAGACATATTCAAAGTCAAAGCATTTCAACCCAGAGCATCCAAACGATCATATTCCTGATACCAATGTGCATGTCTGTGACGAAGTAGGCTTGATTCCTGTAATTGCAGTTAAGGTATGAGACTTGTATTTTTAATTCATACATATATTTATTTCATACTATTATACCATTTACTAGGAAGATTCTTCTGCAAAGTGCAAGGAGCTTGTCATGATCACAAATTGGACATCCTATTCACATCATCATCTTTCTGAAGCAAACCTTCCGAAGGATTTCTTCCAAACTCTGAAGCAATGTTGCCTCACCTCCATCACTTCCACCCAACAACCTCCTTACCCATCAATTCATCTGAATCGCTCCATTCATATCTAGTGAAACAATCACTGGTCAGGACCAATCATAATTTTTTTATAGAAAGAACCACCCTGACTATCCCCATCCACTATTCCCATCTTTCATAAATGAACTTACTTATTGAGTCATTCCTATTCCATCCCAGCTTGCAATGACACCCCATATCATCAGGCTTCATGATATGAACATTCTAGACTCTCATAATTATCCTCCAAAAGATTTGCACATGGGTATCCCTACCCAAAGAGCCATGCAATTTGGAAACATGTTTCAGGTGGTCCGTTCATCTTTTTCTTCATTCACAACTTTCCTACCACCTTGTTCTTTGTTTTCTATGGCCTTTAATTAGTATACATGTACCTTAGCTACTTTCCAACCCTCACAGACTCTTTCCCATTCACTCCTGCTTCCAAACCGTTCAGTATATATAGCTAGCACATTCACATGTGTATTCCCTAGTTCAATTATTGTACATCTACTTGATTGTTCTACTCCATTTTGCCAACCTGTTGTGAACTACCTTGAATAGCAACTTTACATTTGAGTGAGTACTCTAAACTTCATTTATATTAGTTTAAACACACTTTGAAAGAATGTGAGACTATTGGCTGTGATTGACATGGACTGTGAAGTTCATTCAATCAATGAGATAGAATCCTTTTGGAATATCTATCTCTTTGGAACTATGCACCTTTTCACAAACATTCCAAAAGCCACTGGCTTTTACTGTAGGACTTCTATTCACTTTCGAATATCATTCTATTACTATTAGAAACATTTCTGAACAATATTACTAACACTACATTCATCTATGACTTTTATCCCTGATAATTGAATTCTGACAGAACTCTTCCGATCTATCCAACTAGCCACCCCAAATCCTAATGATCAGTGGCCACGGCAGATGATCCTAGACATGCCTGTGTGCTGGTCATCCACATATGCCATGCTCTAGCATGCTGATGAGCTCTGAGGTGTAAGTATATAGGTTTTCATGTGTCACGAACATGATTTATGGTCTACTCCGCCTTCCAAACCACCCGAACATCACGTTTCTGAATCAACTCTTCAGAACCCGAATCGTCGGCAAACTCATCACACATGAACCGTTCAACACTTCATCACCCTTAACACCTTGAATCATCCTAGCAATATCACAAGGACCCAACCAAGAGATCAGGTTCTATTATTAGCCTTTCCTCAGAAAA